>JAJOOS010021516.1:0-38216 GCA_029582725.1 Solanum chiquidenum
TTTATATATATATATATATATATATATATATATATATATTTAAAAAAAAAAAAAAAAACAGAACCATGCTTTGATATTTAATAAGCAATATATATGCACTGTATAGTGTATACAATATGGAAGTTCAAAGGAGATTCCGAATTAGATATATTGAGATATATTTTGCGAATAACTAGTATAATCTTCATATAGCTCATACGATATTTGATTTTCGATATTATAAAACTCTTACACAACTAATGCAACGTTTAGATGTATCAATATATCTCTTTCATGTCATGTAAATATAATATTTATTTATTGTGGGATATATGTGCAAATTGCAATATAAATATACAGTATTCATAATTTTTTGTAGTAGTTATTTACAAAATAACAATCTTTTTAGATTTTTCGAAAATGTCTAGATATATCCCTATTTTAAGTTTGGCTCATTTGTGCCCTCGCCGTCCAACTTTTCGCGCATATGCCCTTGTAGACGTTAGTTGCTTTGCTGGAAATAACCAACTCATTTTTCTTTTCTTTAAATAGCAAATGAAATTGCCACATCCCCATTTAATTACCACATATCATTTATTTATATTAAAAAATGAATACACCTCTTTTAAATAGGATATCCGACCCGTAAATTCTATCCGACCCAAATTTCTTTGGCGGATATTTCACATAAGCCGACAAATCATGTCTGACCCAAATCCCTTTGGTCGGAGAAACGCCATCTCCAACCAAACCCATTGCTTTCTCCTAAAAGAAAAACACCATTAAAGGCGAGCTTCGAGCTCTAACCATGAGCATAGAGCTCCAATGAGCTCACTGATTCGCACAACCTCGGACAAACAACTATCAAATAGCTCCAACCACCACGAGCTCCAGAACACTACCCCCAAGGTAGCCGACAAAACGCCAACCCACACACCTCATTGGTCTAGCAAGACAGCTAGCAAACGACCCCAAAACAGTTGCGTTTCAGATGTCAAATGTTATCTCATTTTAGATCTGGTCGGAGGAATTCAAACTTCGGCCACCTTGGGTCGGATATCCTATTTAAAAGAGGTGTATTTATTTTTTAAATATAAATAAATGCCACGTGGTAATTAAAAGGGGATGTGGCAATTCCATTTGTTATTTAAAGAAAGGGAAAATGAAATGGTTATTTCCAGCAAAGCAACTAACGTCTACAAGGGCATATATGCGCGAAAAGTTGGACGGCGAGGGCACAAATGAGCCAAACTTCAAACGGGAGATATATCTAGACATTTTCACATAGTTTAAAGGCATTTTTGACCCTTTTCCCTGCTCATAATTTAAATCCGAATTTAAACTTTGATAAAACTGCACGGTGAATCTCAACTATCTAATCACACCCCATCTTGGGAAATGTCTTCAATCAATTAACTCAATCCGGATTTCATTTTGTTTTATATTATAAAATAAAGTAATAGTACTGGTTAATCAATCTTATGATTTTAGTAGTTAAAAAAAAATTACTCTCCTTTGTTTCAATTTTTTCGTCATACTCATCTTTCTAGCTTTTTTGAAAAATGTTTGTTTTTTTTTATATAATTTTTTAATTTCAATTTTCCACACAATATATTTAATATCACAAGATGAAAATATATTTTAGAATATTCTACAATCTACTTAACTTTAATTTAATACTACAAAATTTAAATATTTTTCTAAAATTTTCTTAAACTCCTTATCAAATCAAATCAGCGGTCAAACAAATTGAAATTGAGGTACTATACTACAAGAAGTCAAGAATAAATACTAATGAAGCAAAGCTATGATAGGTATATTTATTGCCATAATCATTTGTTATTTTGAGATGGTGGCAAGGTCAGAAATGCAATCCATGTTTTTTATCATATGCTGTAGCTTTAATTTAATTTGTTCAAGGTTCCTTGACTTGGACAAAATTATTTTGCAACGCATCATATGCATACTCACAATAGAGAAAGAAAATAAATAAAAGTAAGGCTATCTTTATTTTTTGGTGTATGAGAATAATTGGAAAAGAAACATAAATATCATAGAAATTTATAATAATAAAAATTTTCTTCAATATAGTTGATATAGATAAAATATGCAGTTTTCAATGGAGGCATATTATTGTTATCTAACAAGAAGGGATATGAATACTGGTGAGTATCAACATGTCTACTACCGGTTTAATTTTGGTTAATTGTCCAAAATTATATCACATTTTATTGTTATTCATTAAATAATACTTTTGATTATTTTAGTTCTCAATCTTTTTATTCATGAATTACCTTTGATTTCTAATGCTATTGTTAGATCGTTAATATTATTAATAGGAAAAAACAATTATTATTATATTTAACAAAAAATAAAATACCACAAATAAAAATTACGAATTTAAAATAATAGTGATTGGATCTATGGAAAACACGAACTTCCCCTTTTATAGTTTCTAGAAAAACAAAAAAGAAAAGGAAAGACTTGTAATAAGATATTTTTTTCCACCATTTTATTTAAGGAATTTTTATACTATATAATTGTCCATACAAAACTACATTATTTCATACATAATTAACATATATTATTTTTAGTCGAACAATCAAATATATATATAAAAATCCCCTATTTAAATGACTCTCTATGATCCACCAACCTAACCTAGTATTTATTAATCATTGGGGAGTGACGATATGTGTCATAACTTGATATTTTATAATCAAAATCGAAGAATTAATTTTAATGCGTAACGTTGTATACTTTTAGTTATTTTATTAAAATCTAGAGAGTTTGGGGTGGGGTGGGGGTTGAATATATTTTTTTTAATATTTAAATAAATAAGTTTGCTTTTTAAATAGTCTTTACCTAATGTTGAACAAATGCATAGTTACCTATCATGGTAGTTATTAGGTGACTTTAGAGAAAAAAAGATTTTATTGTGATGTCACAAAAGCCACAAATGCAAAAAAAATATTTAAATTAAAAATCACCATTTTGTAATTTATATATTTCCATTTTTACTTTTAATGATCCCTATGGATTATATTTGTGATGTGAGCTTACTATTGTGATGTAAATAAGGAGTAACTAATTTTTCACTTTTGGTCAAATGATGCATGTGAATATACAGTAACAAATATACTTGAAATAGTCACAAAGAAATCATTTAGTTAGACCAATTAATTATAAGGTAATTATTTGTGTATTTATAGGATGATAAACGTAGTTATTGATAATCAGATAAAGAAACAAAAAACGTGCTATTACAATTCGACAAATAAATTTCATTAATAATTTTAATTATATGGTTAGTTAGTGTGTATATCAATCATCAATACTAATGAGAGGCCCGAAGCAGGTATATTTGTATCGATATATCTGTTTTCTGTCAAAGGTATTTTTAGAATTTCAAACTTCTTTGTTGACGTATCTGCTTCATGAAGGGGGTATTTTTAGAATTTTCATGTGTACATTGTAAAGGTGTTTTATATATGTTTTTTTGTTGATAGTTTAATTCCACGTCAATAAATTAAAACTTATTATCAACTAAATGAAACCTAATATAAATAATATTGTTAATGTAATTAAATATTTTATCAAATAAAAGAATATGACTTTTTTTTTTGAAGTGAATAAAAATAAAAATATATCATATAAATGATTACAAATTCAATAACTTAAACATACGAGTTGTATCTGAATTTGATGACAAATTTAAGAATCATATATATATATGATTACAAATTCAATAACTTAAACATACGAGTAATTATATATGAATTTGATGACAAATTTAAGAATCATATATAAACTTTAAATTATGACATTCTTTATGTATTTGAAACTTGCTTATTCAATTAATTTAAAAAATTTATCGTATAGGCGCATGCAATACCATCCCGACCAAGAAGTTATATTTTCTATATTCTTTGAATTCGAACCCGAAACAATTGTACTTTGACTAAAGTTGCAAGAGGTATTGTCATAATTTGTTATTTGAAACTATTGTCACTTAACTTTGAGTTGTTTACTTAGAAAGTCACTCAATTTTAAATTGTTTACTTAGAAAGTCACTCAACTTTGTTTTATAACTCAAAAATCATTCAACTATTGATGTTTCACTTAGAAAGTCACCAAACTATTTATATTTCACTTAGAAAGTCGCTCAATCAATTTTTTTTTAAAATCATTAAATTTTATCTTAAACTATTTTTAAAGAAATAATAAGATATCTATTTTAATTATTTTATTGTTCCGCTCCAATTATTTAATTATAATTTTTCTAAACAAAATGTAAAAAACGTAGAGTAACAATTGACCACCCCCCACCCCCCAAAAAAAAAAAAAGTTTTTCGATTCCAGTAATTGTAAGACTAGAAATAAATTGTTAAAAGATTACCAAAAAGAAAAATTGAAATTGATAAGAAGTAATTTAAAAAAAAAGGGGCAGTAACGATCTTCTACTATTTTTTTAATGAAAAAGTAGTAAAAAAAACAATAATTAAAATAAGCATCTTATTTTTTTAAAAAAATAATTTAATTATTTTTTGTATTTTTACAAAATTTAATGAAAAGATTATTTAAATTGATTAAGTGACTTTCTAAGTGAAATATAAATAGTTGGGTGACTTTCTAAGTGACATCAATAATTGAGTGACTTTTGAGTTAAAAAATAAAGTTGAGTGACTTTCTAAGTAAACAACCCTCTAAGTGAACTATTCAAAGTTGAGTGACCATCTGAGATATTTTCTCGTTGCAAGAGTTATTGTCATAATTTGTTATTTGAAAATGGTATGTAAATTAAACACGATGATAGATTTTAATAATCTAGTTGACAGGGTATAACAAATGTAATCCATGTTTTTATCATATGGTGTAGCTTTAAATCGATCAGAATTATTCCTTCCCTTTGGACAAAATCATTTTGCAAAACAGTACATCATATGCATTGTCCCCCCCACATAAAAAATAAATAAATAAATAAAAATAATTAATAAATAAAAATAAAGTAACCATTTGGTGCATGAATGATTGGTGGAATTTTAATTTTAAAAAATTGGGTTCAATTAATACGAAGTTTAAATAAATATTACTCCATTATTTTAATTTATTCGTCTAGTTTTAACTTGATATGAAATTAAAATAAATATTGGGTATATTTTACCTGCCACCGAAGTACGTAAAAATCAATTGTAGAATAAATTCGTACAGTATCAGTCACAATCGATACTTTAGTGGTCACATTTGCAAATTGTATATATGGAATCAATTATATGACTTCCAAAACATTATAGTATTATATACTCTATGTTTTAAAATAATGGCATTCACTTTAGTAATTTATCGATATGAACTGTGATGGGATGATTTATGGTTGGAATTCTATACTCTTAATTAGATGTTTGAAGTACGAGTCCTAAATATAAAGGAAATCATGTTAAAACTGGTGCCTCCAAAATGAGTTCTAAGATATGAAATTTGAATTTAAACGAACTCTGATATTAGAATCGAATAGTACGTGGAAAAATAGAAAATCACTTCTACAATTTGTGGAAAATAATTGTTAGGCTAACATCCTCAAATGGCCACAAACGTGATTCATTTTTCTTTCCTGACCAAAGTTGTCAATTTAAATGACAGACTACATTTCAAAGTTGGTATTGGATTAACTTATTTAAAGTAGCTAATAAATATTAATTACTGAAAAAAAATTAGTGTTGAAATTAAATTTATATATAAAAAACAACTAAATGAGTTGAGTTTAACATTTTTTATTTTTGGTCTAAAAATGACCGAATATATCAATTTTTGACTTAAATGATCTATGACTATAATATCTAAAAATAAATGATCTTTTTATATAAAAGAAAAAAATAACTACGTTTAATCAATTGACTCAAATACTTAATAGAAAATGATCAAAATGATCCTTCATGTATAGGGGTTGGATTATGTTGATCCTTAATATATATCGTTTGATAAAACTAGTCCTTAATGTTTGTTATAGAAATTTCACCAAAAATAGATGTTTGTTTCAATAACTTAAAAAGAATCAAGAAATTGCCTCCACCATCAATGTTTATATCATTTAAATATACATCATATGTACTTGGGGGTCGTTTGGTACAAAAATTATTGCATATACTTAACTATGATGACACAATATATTTTTTTATCCCAATATACTACTTAACTTTCATTAACTAATATCATTTAGTATAAACAAGGTGTGTTGGTAGTTTTTCCTTAATTTTTGAATCTACAAGTTGTGATGAAATAATAAAAAATAGTTTGCTCTTCTTTTTTTTAATAAGAAAAATGGAACTTTAATTAAAAAATTTAAAAGCCCCCTAAAAACGGGGAAGAGGGGTTGATTTAGGATAGAGGGAGGACTTAAGTCTCTACGCATACATGAAAGGACAATGATCAAAAAAATAAAAATAAAATAAAATAATAATAATATACAGTAAATTGAAAATAATAATAGAAAAGGAGACAGTGGTCGGTTTGATTTTTAATTTAACACTCCTATATTATACGATGATAAATTGATAAGTTTTTTTGCTAGCTACCGATCCATTGTTACCCTTGTTCTTCTTTTTTAATTTGAGATCGATAATATGACAAGCTTATATTGATAAAGCTTTTTTTATTTTTTATTTTTTATTTTATTTGACATGAAAATAATATAAAATGATCTTAAATGCAGCCATGAGATTTATATATAACCAATTGTAATTTATTTAGGATGAATTATAGTTATTATTGTTATTGTATATAGGGAAAATGGTCAAAAATGTCCTTAAATTATGTGAAAGGAACAAAAATGTCCTCCATTTGTAGTTTGGTCCAAAAATGTCCTTTCTGTCAATATTTTGGTCCAAAAATGTCTTTATTATTATTTTGGGTAAAAAATGCTCATTTTTTCAAATAAATATATTATTTATTTTCTTTTCAACATATTCTATTTCTAATAATATTTTTTAAAATTAGCAAATGTTTATCTAACTTCAATTCAAGAAAAAATTAAAAATGAAAATATTTCCTATTTTATTATAATTGTATTTTATCGTTATATAAATATAAATTAATGATGAATATACTATGATCTTATATATATGACATATATTATCTGTCGAAAGGGGTCATGAAGTTATTCTATTTTAATTGATAAGATGAGATTAAAAGAAAAAAAATATTTCCTACATTTTTATTTTTTAAAGTGATTTTAAAAGAAAGAAAACAAGAACATAGTTCTTATATAATAATTTAATTAAGAAGAAAATGTGTTTAAAAAGAAAAAAATAATATACTTATTCAGAAAAGGACATTTTTGACCCATTTAGTAACTATAGGGGCATTTCTGGATCAAAGTATTGACTGCAAGGGTATTTTTGAACCAAAGTATTGACGATAAGGACATTTTTGAGTCAAACTATAAACGGAGGACATTTTTATTTCTTTTACATAGTTTAAGGACATTTTTGACCATTTTCCCTTGTATATATAACATTAGTGCCCTATTTAGTAATTATTTTGGGGTGCATGAGCCAAAAGTTGGATTTGTTAATCAAAATTGAAGAACAATTTTATTGTATAATATGGTGTAGTCTTGGGATGTGTGCAGACATATACTAATTTATTTTACATGTAATTGTGTGGGGAATGGGGATAAAATGTCGGCAATAGTTTACTAGAATATGTTGATAAATATTTATTTCTATTTGGTGTGTATATATATATCTTTTCTTTAAATTCTCACTGGTAATTTATTTTATCAATTTTTTAGAAAGTCAAAAATAATTTTTAATAGAAAAATACTTATTTAGAAAGTTAAGGTGTTTGATTATCTAAAGAAAAATAAGTATTTTTGAGTACTAATCGAAATTGTCTTTCAGAAGCTAAAATAAGATGATATTTTTGCTTAAGCATTTTTGAGACTCGACAAAACACAAATTACTACTATAAATGATTAAAAGTATTTTTTAAAATTGATTAAACAAAAAAAATGATATTCTTCAAAAGTTTCATTATTTTAGAATAAGCAAATCTTAAAAACTTAATCCCACAAGCTATTTTAATTATAATAAATTAATATAATTTTGTATAAACATGAGTTTAAATAAGTCTTTATCAAATATTATAGTGGTTTGGTTTTCTTCAAATTTACAGTCTTTACCTACTCTTTTACCTTTTTTGAAAATTTCAAAAATAATATACTACATATTTTATTTTATTTTGGTTTTAACTAAATAATGCATGTGAATGCAATTGCAAGAATCCAAATATACAAGATAACCAATATATCATTTTCACATCCTACACATATAATAAATCTTCCCTAGTTGCAACCAAATTGATAAGAGGTGTTTATGGTTTGATTTGAGTAAATTTAATCAACTCGATTTTTCATTAGTTCAATTTTTATTGATTTTATCGGTTTTTATAAAATATGTGATGTCTGACGATATAATTAAGCAAATAATTTAATATTCATATTTCAATATAACACTATCAAGCAATTACTCTTTAAAAACATTACTATTATTTACCAAGATATTTTAATGATAACTGAATATATTATCAAATAAGACAATTTTATTTTAAATATTTTGACTTTAAATTAGTCATGTGTAATATATAAAATGACTTTTAAATCATGTAATTATCTTAATTAAATGTGTCACATGAGAAATATGAAATTAAAGATGAAATATTTTCAAATCTTGAGATATTTTCGAAATGGTCAACAAATACGTGAGATATTATCTCACCTATTGACATTATTTATGAATTTTATAGTAAAAAATGACTCATATTCATCGACCATTTTAAAACCAACATCGTTTTTCAAGATAACAAACAAAAAAAATTATTTAATTTTGACTTTTGAGTATTACATATTGATTTTTATTTCATGTCCAGATTAATTAGGTGTTTTCTTTGTCCATTTTTATTTATTTATTTGATTTTTGTATGTTTCTTTAAATTAATGATTGATATGAGTACTATTATAATATTCAAATTAATTAATGTATAGTCTTCGTAGAGGTAGAATTAGAATTTGAAGTTTATGAATTCAGTATTCTAATTCTTTTAAGTTATTGAGTTCTAAATTAATAATTTACACATAATCAATGAATTTCTTACTACAAATTCAGTGTTTGAACAAAGTTATTGAATTTGACACTTCTCAAAAGGAAGTTTAGCACTCTACGGTGCTCTTGAATTTCATTTTGCAGTTGCCTCATTTCGACAGCAATTGCAGAAAGCTTGTTTGCAGTATCCATAGCCATTACGTCTTGAGAGATAATTTAGGCGAATAAGCTAATAAATGTTGAGGGTAAAACATGAATTTTTTGTCGTCTTCTCTGGTATGTTATGTTAAAAATGACAAGTAAAAATAAGTGGAAGAAATAACTTGGGACATATATTTTTATGGGCAAACTACATAAATTTCACTAGTTTAGGTCCTAATTAATAAGATTTCCTATAGTTTTAAATATTACTTTCTCCATCATATTTCATGGTTGGGATACATGAATTTGAATCCGCGAGATACATGTATCTGTCGAATTTTAAAATCGAGATACGTATTTTATTTGTTTAAATTAATTGGTTGTAACTGAATTCCTTAATTAGAGGAGTCATTGAGGATTTTCAGAATTTCAGAATACATGGATAATTAATTTCGAAATTTAAATTAATCAAATCCTTTAATATAATGCGGAAATCAAGAAGTGTATCTATGTTTAATTAATTTTATTTTACTATTCTTTGAAATAATAAATTCATTATTATTATTAATAAAAGATAAAAACATGTATATCTTGGTCATTTAATTTGACTAATTTCATTTTATTACTCTTAAAATAATAAATTCATTAATTTGATGTATATATCAATATATGATATATCCAACAAACTAAACACTTAGATACATGAGTATCATACAAGTACATTCATATGTATCATAGAAGTATCTAGTATTAATTCCATGTATCTATTTATCTAACCTAATTTTAATTTCATGTATCTATTTATATGACCTAATATTAATTTTATGTATCTATTTATATGATCTAATTTTAATTTCATGTATCTTTTATATGTATCTAGTATTAATCTGATGTATCAAGTATCAATTTCATACATTATATTCAAAAACATGTATCTCGGATACATAGTAAGCATATACATATAATTATATGTATCTAAATATGGAATGTAATTAAAACGCACGAACTTAGGAATAAATCACGAGTGTAGAGTATTTGTCTTATCATTAATCCAAAAAAAATAAAAAAATTCAAATCACTGTACGAAATTAATGACGGTGTAAATTTTCATGCATTAAAAAGTATGGAGAAATAATAAATTCAAACAATGTAAAAATCCTAAAATCGAACTTTAAAAGAATTAGAGCTCCGAATTAGATACATTAACATGGTAAGAACAGAGTTACAGTACAAATATCTCGAAATAACAGAACAAAATCTTACTTTACCTATTTATATAATGTTGATTATAGAATTGATTATGAATTTAGTACATGCAAACATGTATTGAGATGCTTGAGGAAGAAAGGGGTAATGGTAGATGTGTGTGAAACAAAACATGTATTGAAATGGTCGAGGAAGAAGGGGGGTAATGGTAGATGTGTGTGAAACACTGAATAACGTGGGGGAGTGGACTGATGGTGTGAAGAGAGGGGAAGTAATTTGAATTGTTGAAGTCCATTAATTAAGGAAATATATTTATAAGATAATTATTAAATATCATATTTAAAGGGATTGTGTATCTAATTTAACTTTGTAAAAATATATGGTATAATTATTAAAAAGTGGTATTATATGTAATATTTTAAAACTAGAAGTAAAATGTGTATATATGATAGTGACATATGTTTAGATAGGTAGTTTTTCCTATTTTTATTAACGTAGACAAGTAATATGAGATAAAGAGAGTTAGTGATGATCATTAACGAAAGATATAGCGATAAGTTGCTGATTAATTCGTATCACGCTTATTAATTACCCATCTAGGAAAATTGTTTTTTTCTTTATAATTATTAAACATAAATGATAATTGACATTTGATTTGATGCCTTATTAGTGTAGTCCCAAAGACCCAAACCTATGATATTAGCTGTTCTTTTTATTTTAAAGTTGACTTTGGAAATATCCCATAATATAAATGAAAGAAAATCATCAAAAGTCTCTCACTAATTAATAATCTATTTAAAGTCCTTTTCCAATAGGAAATGGCCCCCATGTTAAATATCTTTTTCTCACGTAGATGTGTTTTTAAAATATATTTTAATACTATAAAGTATGATTAAATGCAATATATATTCACTGAAAATTAATTGGATAGTTAAAGAATGCATGAGAACATATATTCAGACATTTATCGTGTTGATACAGAATTCCTTTGTTAGAAAGAAAATTATTTACTAATCTAAAAAATTAAATATAATCTTGACTAAATACGAATGTCAAACATCGAATGAAAAAATATTGCCAGACTATTAGTATTTATTCATTTTTATTATATGAGGGTAGGGGAGAAATGATGGAAAAAAAATAAATTCAACTATATCGTAGAAAATGTCTCATTTGTTTCCTTCTAATACCTTTTTGTGATACTTATTCAAAATTATGGTACTATTCCTTTTTTTTGTTATAAAAAATAATTTATTGATTTTCATGATATTTAATAAAATTAATTAAAGATTATTTTGTTACGAAAATTAATCTAGTAACTTTGGTGCATTAAAATAATTATCGAGTTACCTCCATAAAATTAACCAGATAAAATTAGGATAATTCTTATTTTATTTTTCTTCTTGTTTTTGTGCATTTACATTTGGCTTATATTGCTTGACGGATTGCAATATCATGGAAAAGTAAGTTTGCTTTTTGACATAATCAATAGTTAAACGTAAGTGTCAAAGGCGCACTAACGTTAATGTTGTAACGGAGTCGTAAGTATATTTTTTAAATTTTAAATTACATATTGGGTTGAATCTGAATATGAAGTCGTTTTTATTTTAAAAAACGTTTTATCTTTCAATAAAAAAAAATTTAACACAAATTTAAATTTAGTTGAACTTCAATACAGATATGAAACACTGATAAAATCAAAAGAAAAAGTAAGTGTCAAAGGGGCAATACAACCTAATAAATAAAGCAAGACTCACATTCCAGTTACAATACGTTTTATTTTCTTCTTACGTAGACAATGTACCATATTAATATTTATTTTTTTATGATATGGCCAAATTAATATTAACATACCATAAGATTAAACAAATTTGAGTCTATTATTTATTTAAAAATTAAGTGCTGGACTTTACCTAAACCACCATCCAATTTTTGTTTGTTCATATCAGTCTTCCAATTCTATCCACAAAAATAGAAGAAAAAATAAAATAAAACATTCTACATTTATACAAAATTAGAGGACGTAACATATAATTATCAATATCCAACAAACAAATTTCTCCTGAAACTCTTACCTACTAATTGTTGCTACCATAAGAATGTTTATTGCCTAATAAATTAGGAATAATATTAGCATGTTTGGTCCTACTTCTTTTTTTAGTTTTTATGACATATGATATTTAATTAATTGAAAAATATTTTTTTTATCCCTTTATATATAAGAAATATGTTATATTTAGACTATTTAGAACTATATATTATCTTCAAATATGAAATACTCGGTGAAGCTTAACATAATATATGAATAATTAAACGGTGAAATAATTAATAATTTAGATAAACTTGTGAATATTAAGTGAAAAAAAGAAAGAATCAAAAGTGAATATTTCAATTAATTGTAGACTAAATATACTTATTCAAATATTAAGACAATCAAAACAATAATTTATGTAATAAATGCGGTATCAACAATATTATTAACATCCCTTGTGTGGTTTGCAGGCTATTACACAGTGGAGATTTACCTAGTGCGCACAAAGTGCTCACCACAGAGTGCTCACCCGAAGGGCAGAGGCTGTGACAGAGATTGTAGCGACTGCGGATTATCCTGAGGTTCCAAAAAAAACACAATATTATTAACACGTTTATTTAATTTTAAAAGCAACCCTACAACAAATTGATACGACCAACTTTTGATTTTATATTTGTCATCTATAGACATATTTAACTACGATAAATAGTAAAATAAAGAGTTAATGACAAAAACAAAAAAAAACATCTAAAGTATATATCTTTATATGTGAATTATTAGGTGTGCGAAGATTATTTTTTTTAGCTGGTATCAACTATTTATTAAAACACACTTCAACTATTAATTGTTCTCTTTTCCCATTTGAAATATCATTGTCGTTCAGGTAGGAAAATAATAATAATTAATAATTAAGTTATATTTTTATAAATCTATTAAAAAAATTGTACACCTAATAGTTCAAATATAAACTAAATAAATTAAAATGTGTTGTTGACTTCGCATAAAATAAAATATAAAGACAAATTCGACACATCATATATGAATGTGTAAATAAATCTTAATGTCTCGTCTATATCTCTAATTGCAAAAAAAAGGAAAATTCAAACAAGTCCATGACACAAGAATCTGGTTAGATTTCATTGAAAGCTTATCTTAAAAAGATTAGGCTATTAAATAAAAATTAATTTTTGAATTTGTCATGAATTTTCCATATATTAATTTCATTGAGAACTTATCTTAAAATGATTAAGTATATTGAAAATTATTCAAAATCACCCTTCTTTCATCTGTTGGGATTGTCTCTAAAGTTAAATATAAACTTAAAATTGTCTCCCAATTTTATTTTATTTTTTAAAAAAACAGAATCTGATGTGTTTGTATGAAATTTGTAATTTAAATATATGCATTAACTTATTGGTATATTTGTTATAAATTTTCCATGATTGTCCTTGTTTAATTAATACCACCTGAAAAGGTAAAAATCTTTAATAATATTTGATTCTGGAATATGATGTGACTTTGCAATATATGGTAATTAACAACCATATAGTACTAGTATAAGATTCTTAAATTGACTAGATTTTATGCACATGATTCATTTATTGAAATAAGGGAAATTTCTGAGTAAGTACTCTCACAATCCGATATAAATTAATTCATATTCATTTATTAAAAATATGATTTTAATAGAAGAAAAAATTACGCGTATAAGTAAATATATACTAGTTAATTAGTTAACATAGCTATAGTTTGTCTTAATTACAATTCGTGACCTACTTTTAGTTATAATTGCACGGCTCACTTTTTAGTTTTGTATAATTCACACGTTTGTATAATATAATATGTATAACTTTTGTATAATTCATAATTTGTATAATATAATTTGTATAGCTGTTTATACTTCTGATGTTTGTAATTGTATCAATTCGTTATTTTGAGTTTATACAAAAATAACTGAATTATACAAATGTACCCGCAAATTATACAAATTTGGAAATTATACAAACGAGACAACTTAAACTGTAGTAACAACCCGCAAATATGCAAACTATAGCTAGAAAGCATAATTACGTTTATTATAGTGGTTATTTGCGAAAGTTCCGCTTAATAGAATCCTAAACAAGGATATAATGGTAAAGTTACATAATTTCTTAATTAACGTAAAATTTAAAATGGTGACAACTAAATAGGAACGGAGAGAATACCATTTTAAGTTCTTGTTTAGACCATTTTTCAAAAACAAAATCAAATTAAATTACTTTTAAAAATTTAATTAAAATTTAAATATTTAAAAATTATAAAACGAAATAAGATTTTCTCGTTAGGTTGAATATTGTGAGGCAAAATGTGAGGAATTATCATTTAAGTTGCCTTGTAATAAAAAATATTGAGTCACTTGGTCAAATAAACATGTCGAAATTGAATAATTAAATTCAATTACAATTAAATTCAATTATAAAGTGACTTTTTAATGTTTTTTTTTTTTTTAAAAAATAGGCATATTACTAAAGCCTTCCTTGCTTTTATTGTTATAATTTTTTTTTATACTCTTTAGGACTACTTTTAATAGAATAATCTCCTTTTAAAGTAGGGATAAGGGTCTGAAAAATACTCAATTTTGGTCGAATTTGCTATTAAGATAATAAAATTTCATGAGGACCTATTACCTCCCTAGACTATTTAATAGTGTATTTTTTACACCCTGAACTATTTAATAGTGTATTTTAAAGGTATATATGTGCCCACGTGGACACATTACTATTTATAATTTTGCATTATTTTTTATGTCCACGTGGACAAATATATATGTTTAAAATATGGTATTAAATAGTCTAGGGAAGTAATAGGTCCTCATGAAACTTTAGTATCGCAACAACAAATTCGACCAAAGTTAGGGTATTTTTTAGACCCTTATCCCTTTAAAGTACTAGTGTAACTTGATATATAAATATACATATTATTAAGCAAGAAATGATTCCTTAAAATTCTACCATAATTCTTTTTTATGAGACAAGCCAAAATATTTTCACACAATAGTATGTATTTATTTGGGTATTACCATTCAAATCGATAAATGTAAAACATATACATCTTTCATATATAAGAATACCACCTCATATATTTAATTAATTAAGGTTAATAGATTAAATGTAAACAATATGGATACGTATTCACCCAAAGAAATTCACATAATCAAAATTTGGTAACTTCAACATTATCAAATAATTATTTTCAAATCTACCGTATTAAAAATTGACAAGATGAATAAGATACATTTTTCTTAGTTAAAGATTTTGAAAAATTGAACTTTGAATATGAAGAAATGTTATTGTAAGGATCTGCTTCCTTTAAAAGGTTATACTATATAAATTTAGATTAATCGAAATTTTAATACATATATTATCGAAGAGTGAATTTTTTTTTTCTTCCAAAATCTACAATGTAGGAAGTTGAAATTCCCACTTAACTTCCTTTTGATAGGATTCTCATCGTTGATATTTACGTCAATATAGAATACTATGTCCTATAAATTATCACTTGTAAAGTTATTTTTTAAAAATAATTTCTACATACCTCTAAAGCTTTCAAGGGCAATATTATTTATCTAAGAAAATTATCACTGGATGTTTTTTTTGAAAAAAATAATTTCTAAATCACTCAAAGCTTTCAAAGAAACCTAAAGCAAATAATACCGGGAACCCAAAAGGAAAGTTCAATGTACGTTTGTATCTAAAATTATTGTTACTATATTTTATCCTAAAAATATGACACATGAATCTAGTTAGATTTTCTTGGAAACTGTTATCTTAAAAAGATTAAACTTTTATTATATATACATCTTATAAATAATTTCTCTATTTTCACAAAATAATACAAAATAATGACAAGTTCCTGTACACTATATTATCCAAGACTCCATTAAGTAGAATTTTACTATTGTTGTTTATAGCAATGGATATACTTATCTGATGGACACAAGTCATAAGAAAGTTTGGAGTCGTATTGTGTGACGTATAAAATATAATATTTTAAAGACAAAATGTAGGATTATTTTATTTATGTTTGACTAGAGGTATTAAGGTAGTACTCGGATTCTTTATCTTCTCATTCTTTGTTATAGTGGTGAGATAAATTATATCATATATATGATAGAATAACTTATTCCAAAATAACTTATTTCTGACTAAACGATCCCTTTATTATATTTACATTTCTAGTAATGGGTAAGGGATATACTTGATTCAACTAACCAAAATTCACTTGTGGTGCATTAAATCAAACTATTTTTTCTTAATAAGAAATTTCAATTTCTAAATATACAAAACGCTTTTGCCGAATAAGTGCTTTACAACATATATAATTACGCGATGAAAATCTAAATTAGTTAACAAAATTGTAAAGGGAGACTCATTAATTAAAATACCAAAAGAGGAAGAATAGTGTGAGACACTCTCTTGAAATTCCACTAGAAATAGAGACGTTACTTCTTAAGGTGTGTTTTTACAATGCCGGCCTCTCTCTCTGTCCCCTCTTTCTCTCTCTAATACCAGAGTGGTTCTGCATAACTCATAAAACAATTCTTCTTTTTCATAAACTTACAAATTCCCGTTTGATAAACACCTAATTCCCCTTTCTTTTTGATCTCTCAATTCAAAGAAACCTCCTTTTTTCTTCATTCTTGTGAATCTTTTTTGTGTTTCTTGAGTACCCTTTTGAGTATTTGATTGTTTTGTGTGAATCTTTTTTGTGTTTTTTGAGGACCCTTTTAAGTATTTGTTTGATTTGTGTCAGTCTTTTTTGTGTTTCTTGAGGACCCTTTTGAGTATTTGTTAGTTTTGTGTGAATTTTTTTGTGTTTTTTGAGGACCCTTTTGAGTATTTGATTGTTTTGTGTGAATCTTTTTTGTGTTTCTTGAGGACCCTTTTGAGTATTTGTTAGTTTTGTGTGTGAATTCAAAGGGATGGTTGTGAAAATGATGAAGTGGAGGCCATGGCCTGAATTAACTTCAAAGAAATTTGAGGCCAAAATCACTGTGAATTGTGTTAAAGGTCTAAACTTTTCTCAAGATTTTCAAAGATTGGTTGTTGAAATCAAGTGGAAAGGCTCAAAGGGTAATTCTTTGACTTTGAGTTCTCTCAAGAGGAAAAGTGTTAAGAAGAATTTCACAAAGGAAGAGTCTTTGAAGGATGATGGAATTGTTTATTGGAATGAGGAGTTTCAGAGTCTTTGCAACTTTTCTGTATCCAAAGAGATTGCATTTCATCCTTGGGAGGTTTCTTTTACAGTATTCAATGTGAGATATCTTTTGCTATTACCTCTTTTAAGTTTATTGGTTTTGCTGTTCTTGTTTGGTTGTTTTAAGAATTAAAAATTTGATCTTGGTATATTTTATGAGAAATGAGAACTCAATTTGTTAGAGCTACTGTTGTTACTGAGAATTCTGTCCCATCAACAAATTGTTGAGAATTGATCAAAGGCCTTGACTTTTGGTGTGGAAGCTTGACTTTTTTTAGGGCTATGAATATGTGTCTTTCTTGTCTTGTAGGTGTAAGGAATTAGAAGGGACTAAGCTTTTCTTGATCATTGTTATGTCATGAAACTTGATCATATATTATAATTTGTTGAATCTCCTAAAAATTAGTAGAATTGTTTTGTTTTTTGTTTGATCACTATCCTTTAAATCATCCAATCATGAATTTTTGATCAAATAGCATAATTTCTTGACAAGGACAACATAGCCGGTGTAATCCCACAAGTGGGGTCTGGGGAGGTAGAGTGTGTATGTAGATCTTACCCCCCTACCTTGTGAGGTAGATTTACTGTTTCCGGTAGTTCAAGAAATTGCATAATTTCTTGAATCTCCTTAAACTAATAGAATTCCTTTGTTTTTAGTTTGGTTTGATGATGGAACTCAGCACCAAATCTGTTTTTTACTTTGAGTTTACAAACATAAGTGTGAAAAACTTTGGATTAGAAACAAAGTGAATAAATAGTGAATTTTCCATTGATGTTCTTCCTTTAAACATTATAGTAACCTAATTTTCAATGCATTTTCTGAGAAGTAATTTTTTATTTAGCTTAGATAATGAAGATACTAGTATTCTAAACATGCTGTGGTAGTCAAAAAGGCAAATTAAGCTTTATGTAATTAATGATTACTTAATGTTGGACCCACCTTAATAGCTTGTGGTGTGGTTTAATAGTGATGTAATATGGATGGTCAGACCTACTAATTTTCATTCAAATCAGTATTAACTTTTCTACATGTGGCCATACATTTTGTGAAAATATAATATTATTGGCATATTCTGTATATTTCTTTAATATTTTGGCAAATGATAGTTTAGCACTTTGAAGAATATGCCTTTCTTTAGTTGTTAAGAGGGAAGTTTGATTTAACCCAAAAAAGGAAAGGAAAAAAGTTCAGCCTTTTTTTTAGTTGCTTTCTTTGCTCATACAGCATCTTTTGTCTTTTCATTTACTGTTTTATTCAATTCCATACTTGTGATATGAACTCTGTAAGTTGCTTGACAGTACTTATTCATGTTTATTCTAAAAAAACAGGTTACGAACAAACGATCGAACCATAAAGTCCCCATAGTTGCTGCTGCATCATTGAACATTGCAGATTTTGCTTCAGAAGCTAGGGAAAAAGAAGAAACTGAAATAGTCATTCCCTTGGAAGCCTATAGCGGCGGCAATAAGAGGAACCTTTCACTTTGTGTAAGCAAAACAAATTTGCTTGATCTTCATCGATAGTCCCTTTTTTTCCTTATTTTTGGTTAACATGGTAGATTTCGTATATGGCAGTTGTCTCTCAATCTTGTTGAATTGGGGAATGCTCACGAAGCCTCAGAAACGATGCCAAAGTTTGACATGTCTGCTCCAGTATCTCCTTCCCCTGCTGAGGCTATGTCGTCAGACAGAAATGAACTTTCTGCTTTAAAAGCAGGTCTGCAGAAAGTTAAACTGTTCAAGGGATTATCTACTATGCGGCGAAAGAAGGCATGTCATGAAGAGGAGGGCAGTGATGGAAGGAACTCTGTCAGAAGTGATGATACTGATTTGGTATATCCAGTTGACACAGATTCACTCGGTGATTCGGAGGAAGGTGAATCAGATGAAGTGAAGGAGGATACGAGTATGCGGAAGTCATTCAGTTATGAAACACTTGCCTATGCGAAGCATGCTGGTGGATCATGCTACACAAACACGAGTGGCAGTGAAGATGAGGATTTGATCTTTTATAGTCATCACAAATCTGTTGCAGGGCGTGTGTATGCCGAGGGTGCAACTGGAGAGGGTCATAATCAATATTCACAGCAGAGTTCAAAACGCAAAATTCTCCCTTGGAGGAAGAGAAAGTTAAGCTTCAGATCTCCTAAACCCAAAGGGGAGCCGTTGTTGAAGAAGCATTATGGAGAGGAAGGTGGGGATGATATAGATTTTGATCGCCGACAGCTTAGTTCATCCGATGAGTCTTCTTCAGGGGTATGTCTCCATCTTCTCTTACTTCCGTGTTTTAATCTAAGATCTTTCCAGCATCCAAGTGAATTTGCACGGTGGAATACTATTTATTACCTCGTAATGGGCTTTCAGAGATTGATAATTTACCTCACTACCTTGCATACTTCTATAGCTCTAATATAACTATCTTGCTTGCAGTGGAATAAATCTGAGGAAGGTTCAACTGCGAATGGATTTCCAGTCTCCGAGTTTGGAGAAGACAGTTTTGCTGTTGGTAGTTGGGAGCAGAAAGAGATAGTAAGCCGTGATGGGCAGATGAAGCTGCAGACTGAGGTCTTCTTTGCTTCAATTGATCAACGAAATGAACGGGCTGCAGGTGAAAGTGCCTGTACTGCCTTGGTTGCTGTGATTGCTGATTGGTTCCATTCCAACCCTGAGGAAATGCCTATCAAGTCCCAACTCGACAGTCTTATCCGTGAAGGTTCACTAGAGTGGAGGAATCTTTGTGAAAACAAGACGTACAGGGAGCGTTTCCCAGATAAGCATTTTGACCTCGAAACAGTGGTCCAGGCTAAAGTACGCCCGCTCTCAGTAGTCCCAGAGAAATCATTCATTGGTTTTTTTCATCCGGAAGGAATCGAAGATGAGGGATTCGATTTTCTCAAAGATGCCATGTCCTTTGACAACATTTGGGATGAGATTTCTAAATCTGTTCAAGACGGTCCCAGTCATGGCGAGTGCTTTGTTTACATTGTGAGTTGGAATGACCACTTCTTCATCCTCAAGGTTGAACGAGATGCATACTATATCATCGATACACTTGGTGAGAGACTTTATGAAGGCTGCAACCAGGCTTTCATCCTCAAATTCGACAGAGACACTACAATCTTGCAGCTACCTAACACGAGTCAACAATCAGATGAGAAACCAGCTAGCACTAAAAAGGAGCAAACTGATAAGAAGCAGGCTGCTAATGAAGGGAAGATTGTCTCAAATAACACCAACGAAAAGATGGAAGAATCAACTGTTGCCTTCAGAGATAAAGTACCTGAAAATGAGGACGAACCGAGCCTTGTTTGCAAAGGTAAAGAGGCTTGCAAAGAGTACATTAAGAGTTTTTTGGCAGCAATCCCCATTAGGGAATTACAAGTTGATGTGAAGAAAGGGTTGATGGCATCTACACCACTTCATCAGAGGCTGCAAATTGAGTTCCACTATACAAAGAGCTTTAACACTCAGCTGGAATCGGAATCACCCTCGGAAGAACTGACTGATAACAGCTTGGCATTACCAACATCAGCAGCAGTAGAGTAAGCGATGATTAGTAAATCCGAGTATACAACCTTAACATCACTAATTCTTCTTTTTGTGTTTCTACATCTAATTTAGGAATGAAGGGAATGCCATATATCCTTTCTTTCATACATGATTGCAAGTTGCAACTGGCTTAGTGACTCTTGTTAATGTTTTCTTCCTCACTTATATAGGGATGTGCCAATGTAAATGACTATGGAAATGTCCATGAGTATAGTACTCTTTCTGTTCTCTCAAAGAGGGGAGGACATAAATAACAAGTATATGATTTCTATACTGCTCTCAATTTTTCATTTGTCTCTAGACCATCAGTTGGATCATCATAATACAAACAACACAAGCTTTGTCAAGAGGTTTTTGTACAAAGTATTTGTTGCTGTCTAGCATACAGCATTGACAGAACTATTTTTCTATTAAATTCCTATGCACAGAGATTGGAAGCTTCAACTCAACTCCTCTAATATCATATAAAATGAAATAACTTTAGGGGTGCATCGAATAGAACATTTGTTATGGCCTATAAACTAGGCTGGAATATGAAACAGGAAAACTCCACTATGCCAACAAGCATACATCACTCACCCTTAAGTTTAAGAAAGTTTAAGTGATGTATATGGTTAGGTTCCATTTGCACTTTGTAGGCTCTAGCATATCTTAACCAAACCCTTCATATGGGCTCGATGTGCACTTCCTTGGCACCACAAGGACAACCCTTCAAATATAAAAAAAGATTTACATTACTCACCAAAAAAATGTGGTGTGATGGTTGAGATTGAATTGGGTCTAAAGAGCATGTCTCACCAATTTTTAACAATGAGGAACCTACTCCTTTTTGTTATTTGGATCATCAACTCATCATCTGCCAAGTAGTCTCCCTCCATGCAGGAAGCATTGCTCTAACAATATGATGCCAAAATAAAGTGTAACTTAACCTGAATATTTGTGGAAGATAAACTCACACAGAGAAACAATAAAAGAGTAGA
Source organism: Solanum chiquidenum (assembly GCA_029582725.1). Classification (NCBI taxonomy): domain Eukaryota; kingdom Viridiplantae; phylum Streptophyta; class Magnoliopsida; order Solanales; family Solanaceae; genus Solanum; species Solanum chiquidenum. The sequence goes on from JAJOOS010021516.1 coordinate 22,221, forward strand.
TGGGAGTGAAGAGAGGAATTACGCGTTCATACTCGAACAAGGAAATAAACAACGTACAAGAAATTACTAGATACACCAGTCATTGTAGCAGCTTAGAGGTATCATCAGTACATTGTAACGTTTAAATGTTGTTAAAAATGGTTCTAAGAATCCTTATAAAAGGAATCACCACTTCATTGTGAATTGCAACAAGCTACATTGTCAGCTACGGAGCAATACAACGAGTTCCCAAATGAATTATTTCCCAAGGTAAATCAATCTACTCTAAACCGGAGATTTCACTCCATTCTCTGCATGTGAAGCCTGTAAACATGCCTAGATTGAGGTAGTACCTGATGGTGACAACAAATGTTGAGAAGCTGTCGATATTAGGAGTGCTCTATGTATCTTGAATAGAGATTTTCTTGACACAATTTCTTATAAGAATGTATGGAAGTAGAGGTCATTCATGCTGTTTGCCAATCCAAGAAAGGAAACAGAGTCTTGCTAGGAGCAATGCATGCAATTCAATCGCTTTCTGTTGAACAGAGATGAGTCGCAAGCTTGAGTACTCCATGCATGGATGAATCATTCTACAATGTAACAAAAATATGAGAGTCCACAAGGCAAATGACAAGCAATTTAGAGTAGTAGAATGAATCGAACTAAAAGTGTATCATAGAATTTCTTACCAGATAGAGAATGTCAAAAGCTTTTCGGTAGCTTTCTAGAGAATCTTCCACTCTGTCATTCCTGCAACAATCTCTTTAAGTTTAGCAACTACCGCATATTAAAATCTCAGAATATGCTACACGAAAATTAGACATTAAATCAACATAACTAGAATGTTGCACAACTGTAAGCCTTTTCTTGTTCTCATGCTTTCTGAACTCAGTACTAGCAAACTTCAACAAATGCTTTGAATTCCACACCATTCTCTATGTAAAAAGAGGGGCTTTCACCATTTGCATTTTGTCATAAAAGATGGAAAGCATTTATCAGGAAAAGATAACATATTGAGGATCTGTTTAGTTATAACCCAAGAAGTATAACTTAAACATGTCTACAATTATTCATTTTATTCTTAATGACATGCTCCAAACGAATTTGTGAATAAGCTGAAAAACATAGTCAAACCAAAAGCCCCATATGAATGACTCTTTAATTTTAAAATTTTTTTTAGTGAGAAAAATGAAAAAATGTTACAAAAAGTTTTAATGCAAAAGATTGGAAGTTCCTAATGTAAGAAAATATCTTGTCAAACCATTAGGGAAAAGATTCTGGGAAGGTATATGTATTCAAACTTCAGCAGGTAATCAATGAACAACCACCTAATAATCTCAAACTCTACAAAATCCACAATTTAACAAATTTTTCATGTTTCCAAAAGAGTGAAAAGTATTATGTTGGAAGCTTATTGACCTATGAAAAGATTAAAAATATGAGGTAGGAAGACAAAAATTGCTCCTTTGGTAACTTGTAAGCCATAAATTCAAAGAGTAAAAACTACCTCTTAGTAAAAAAGAAGGGGCAAGGCTTGGTACTATATACCCTCACTCTCTCCCTACCCAGACTAGTTAGGGAGGGAGCACCACATGCAGCGGGGTAAGTCATCTCCTAACCATTGAATATCAATTCATAGGACAATGTGTCAACTGTCTAACTAGAACTCTTCCAAGATTTCAGAGGATAAAAAAGTGGGTTGAGAGAGAATTGATGCTCACTAGTGTATTTCTTGCAGTCGCATTTTCCTTTACTTCAGCTTTTAGGACTTGTCAATCAGTTTAGAGAGTCGGGATAAATGTTTGTAGTTGGAATACAGTTTTGTATGCCATCAATATAAACTCGTTTCATCTTAATGTTCATGACTTGACAATGTTGAACAACTCTAACTATGGAAACTTTTCTTAGAAAGGCTCAAAGCCTTATAGCTGAAAAAGATTTCAAATCCAATCGATAGTGGAACAATCCTACTTCAATTATGAGATGTGATACTTAAATTCTCCTAACTAAGGAGTTACAACTTACGACAATTATAATTACAATCCATTTACCTTGGATATCACATAACCAACTTGAGGTGAGACAAAGCAAAACAAAAATGACTTCATTCTATGAGCAGTGTCGTGTTCCATGATATCTCAGTATTGTTTAAATTTGATGGATAAGGAGGCATGATGATATACTTACAGAAAACCCACAGATATTCTTGTTTCATAGTCTAAGCCGTCAGACATTCCCAAATCTCCAATGTGGTCACCAAGAAGTAGCACATTAGTTCTCTTTTTTAATGCAGATTTCTCCTCACTCAGTCCATTCACGTCATCAAAGTGATCATGAAGTGGTGCAGCCATGTCAAGTGCATGCTCATTCTTGTTGAGTACATGGATTGTCTTACCTGCAGGTATCAGTTAGTGTTCTTAATTTTAGATACAAAGATGTAAAATGACCACAATACAAGAAAAATATGTGCAATTGGCTTTGCGTAAGCCTCGCTGTTCCAGTATAGACCAAGTATGTGTAAAAGTTTAGTATCTAGCAGTAAGTACTAGTCAAATATGTCCAACCAATGATCAGATATTAATCACTTTGTTACAGGGATTGAAATCCAGTCCTAAACTAATCTATATTACATACAGAAGTCTTAATTATGTAGATTTTTAGTGTTCAGGTGATTTCATGTATTAGATTTCCGCACTTGCGTTAGCCTTATAAATATCCAAATTTATGGAGGGTTAACTGTATTAATTTAGTCCTTATAAGTGGAACAAATTAATACTCAAAAGATCATAAAAGAACTCGTCTTTGTTTGTTTCAGTCAATCAATCAACGGTACTTTAATGTACCAATCTACTTGAGGTCGTTGCTTAAAATCCTCTGTATAGTATGCTGTATTTGGGCACACTTCATTGCAATACAGGTAAGCGATTTGTCTTTTAAGGCAAATTAGGAGCTCTCTCAAACTAGTGGCTCCCTAAATCTTACACTTACCCCTACCAAGCGTAACAACAATAACAACTACATCTCAATCTCAAACAAGAAGAGGTTGGATATATGAATCACCATTGACCATGTGTCTCCATTTAAGCTTTAACAAGGTGAAAAATTAGTTAAATATTTAAAATAATGACAATATTAGAAGTTCTCTATATTTTTAGTGGCATATTAATCTATGATAAAGGTCAAAATACTCATAAAAAGTAATAGATTCAAAATCAACGTATTAACAAAACTAAAACTTGTTCCCAACTGGTGACACTTTAGGTTAAGAGCAGAGTATTCCTCCATTGAAGCTTAAACTTACAACCAGTGGCCAATTCCTAAACTTTAGAGGTATAGCTAAAATTTGGTAACCTACGCAGATATACACATAATGAACCTAACCATCCATGGAAACTGCTTGAAGCACTTTCTAAAGTAAAAAAAGCACCTCTAAATGGTGATAGGTGATACCTTTGAATGACTGTAGGTGGCCATTTTCGTCAAACACCATCCTGTTGGAGACAACTCTAACATTCTTGAAAGATCTATGAACTTTCTGCTTCAGCACCTGGCAGATCAAGAAGATGAGAGAATCATATCTAAAGCCAAACTGGACAAACATAACAGGATCACATACACCTGTTATGCATCAAGACCACTGATAATCCTTAAGAACTAACCTCCTCTATTATGTCAGCTAAACCTGCAGAGAATATAAGAACAGGAACACCTTTTTCCTGCATACCAAACAATCCCAGCTCATTACTGAAGCAATCACATGTGAGATAGTAGAAGGTCAAAAGGAAATTCTTCTAAAAAGAGCTATTCTGGGATAAATTGACTACTAAATTTGGCATTAGCATGAATTCTGCAACTACAGAAAATGGAAACCAACACATCATTTAGTAATACCACTGTTCAATTTCACTTTCTCTAAAACAACATTTGAGCTGTGGTTGAGCCTGACATTCTAGGGACTTTCAAAAGTCGAATAAACATAAACAGAAGAAAAGAAAATAATCAAGGCATTTCCTCTAAGGTTCTTAAGTGTTTGGAATGACCCTATTATCCATACTCTGGCTTTTTGATAAACTAATACCATCAAATTTCTTTCCAATAATTTAGATCACACAAGGAAATCACAATGGTTCATATTTGTTGCATTGGCCTTCATCAACATCATCCCAAGATGTCTCAGAAAACAACAACTGATGGTGGCTAACTGTACCTCCAAAAGTTCAAGAAGTTCAGTTACACCATCCCTGAATGCAATTGTGGCTTTAGCCACGGAATTTTGAATTCCATTGTATGTAACGCCTCCTTCAATGAGAAGAGCATGTGTTTTTCCCCACCTGCAGAAAACAAGTTAGACATTAACACATAGGCCATGGTACTACAATCCCTTTAAATTTCACCAATCCGATGATGGTCCCCATTTGCTGATATAAGGGAGCTGGATATACTACCACTCTTACGATAAAATATAAATATTATCTCGGAACTTCATATTATCTATTTCACTTGTCAATAACTCAAAATGCAATATATAACACGAGTCTGGACCCAATTCTAGCAGTACAAAATCATAACACGTACCACTCTTCCATAAGCTTGGTTTTCTCATCAAGGGGAATTGTTGGATCAAATTCTAAGGGATGATAATACTCATATAATTTCTGCCTCTTGTCATTGAACTCAGGATCCTCCTGTTGTAAAACATTATGACTGCCTACAAAATTCGTTATTTTGACAAGTCCTTCACTTGTGACCTAAGAAACGTATATCAAATACTATTGATAGCTGTCTGTTCCAGACAAGCTATTGTAATAGGATAATGTTGTATGAAGTGGATAACATACTTTGGCCTCGGCAACCATCTATCCGATATTTTGTCAATGTGGCATCAAAATCTGCAATTACCTAGAATGTTGAAATAGTCAGTAAGTAAAAGGAAAAACCAATTAGAACAAGGTAAAATAAGCATGGGTATGTGTGTGAAATGTTCGAGGTTCTAGCTAAGACAAGTACTTTACATTAATAAATGTCAATATTTCTGTACATAGGTCAAATAAAACATGGAGCCTAACATAATAGCATCATCTCAAACCATATGGAACTGAAAAGTAGACCCAACATCCATTAGTTGGTTTTAACCAAGAGCATGAGAAAAGCTTTAAATAGCACTATACTGGAATAACAGGACTAACAATTGTATGTCCTTCACCCTAACTCCTCCACGTGTTTCTCAGTCCCATTCTATTAAGATCACCTATAATCATGATCGTTTCTACTTTGGTTGAGATGAACTTAGACCAAGATCATGTTGACAAACAGTAATATAGTTCAAACTCTCAAGTGTTTACTTGATATTAGATTTAACCTCTGCTTTCCAGATGCAACTAAGCAGCTGTTCAGGAAGTACAAGAGACAATGAGCTGGGCACATGTACCCTTAATTAACCAAATCTTACGGGTGGTTCAGTTCACGAACTAAGTTATAGTCCTAGTATTATAATCCTTGGACTAATTTATCCCACCTGGGAAGTGGGATAAAATAATACCAAATTGGATGGGATAAGGTGGGATTCCTAGGATTAAGTTTGGATTTGATTTATACATTGTTTGGTTGATGGTACAATTTTATTTTCCTATTTTCTTTTTTAAACTAATGGTTCAATTTTACTACCATCAACAAAATTCAGTATAATTCTAATCCTAAACTTAATCCTAGGATACCACCTTAGCCGACGTACTAAATGACTCCTTAATACTCCTTAGCACTTAAAAGAAGTTAAACATCAGATAGAAACTTCAGAAAGGTGTGTATAGTTGATCCTGGATAACAGAACTTTTCCGGAAGCATGCCATGACTTAGACAAATACAATCGGTTAGATTTGACGTCTAAAAGTATATCCTACTAGCAAGCAACTAACACTTCAGATACACATTTTTGTCGTAGTTTATATAAGGACCTAGGGATTTGTATATGTCAGATTGTCAGTACAGGGTCAACTAACCACTTACAAGTTTACCTATCACAGCCAAGAAGCATGAGAATGTTAAAGCTACCCCATCCTCACAGACAAGATAACCAATGAAGCTTTAACAATGAAATAACAAGTTATCGATGAAGTTTTACATATATACACCCAAGATCAACATTACTGCTCCCTAGATAACAACTCTCTTCACGGAGAAATGGTGTATTATACCGTTACCAAAAGTTCCATTGATCAGATTAACAAGCAATACAACAATGTCTTAAAAGCAACACTCCACATCCTCATCCCCTACTCCCAAAAAAGTAATTTAAGTGTCTTACTTTCCTCTTTGGTCTGTCCCAAAAAGAGTGTCTCTTTCTAGACATAGTAAGTTTTCCAATTCAAACATTCTACCTGTCAAGTTGACCACAAGATTTAAAGGACTACACTCATTTTTAATTTAAAACAACCAGATTCAAAAGTCTCCATTTATTTCTTAAACTTTGTGTTCAGTCAAACTATAATATGTTGCTTAGACCCTTCAAAAATGTAAGTGAATGCGTGTCGTATCCTCCAAAAGTAGTGTATTTTTGGATAATCTGATACGGGTGCAGCATCAAAAGTGAAGAGTCCAAGCAACTTAGAAACTGAGACAGTTAAATTGGGACGGAGGGAGTACATATACACAAGAAATTAGAAATTCAACCCAATAAGTAACATGAACAAACACATAAAGCTCATAACTTTTGGGACTAAATCCAAATCATGCATTACTCTCAACATAATTCACAACCCAACAATGTAAGATTCACCTGTAGCTTTGCAGGACCCCCAAGTCGAATTGCAGATATTTTCTTTTGCAACAAATTAGAATCATCCACTACAACTTGTGACTCTGAGCCATTAACAACTATTTGTTCCATTCGCCCCTGATTTTTACCACTCTGACTGCAACACCACACTCTACACACACATATATCAAACGGGTCATCAATTAAACCCGAAAAAATCCAGAAAAAAATTGGCAACATACATATAGACAAATGTATTATAAGTAATTCGTATTTTTCATTGTAGTGATAACATTAAGCGTATGTAAATGTGAAAAAAAAATTACTCACCTGAGATTGAAGCGAAAAGAGGAGAAGGAGGTCCTGGAAATGGGGAAAATGTGATTATAATGATGAAGACGATAACCCATAGAGGATAAAAGGAGCTACTGAAACACTCCACTCTGTAATAGTTCCTTTTATGTGCCACTCTTTTATGGGGAAGTTAGTCTATTCGTTTTATTTTATTTGTTACAACGTTTAAAATTATAAGATTAATCGATTTAAGATTATAAAATTTAAAAGAATTTTTACTTTGTTAAATTTTATGTCAAGTTGAAATAAGACAAATAAACTAAAATCGAGGATAGTAGATTTCTTTTTCATACAATCCTTAATATTAAATAACTGCATAAAATAGTAATAGTCAAATTTCGAGATAAAAAACATCACCAATATATTAGTTTAGTAAAATACACTTCTAATTAAATCTTTTAAGGGGTGTGTCAGGTTAATAAGAGTCAAGTAATATGAAATAAAAGTAATTTTTTTTTGGATAATCTACCTTATTAGACATACATCTATACTATATATACTAATTATACAAATACTTTCAAATAATTGCATATCTTATTCCTAATTAAGAGTTTTCTACCATATATTGAGGTAGATATATTTTGATACGTGTATTTTTTTAATATCAGATACACTAAAATAAGGAGGGAGACGAGCGAGATGGGGAGGTAGACGAGCGAGATGGGGAGGTAGACGAGCAAGATGGGAAAGAGACGGGTGCGATAGTCATATATCACATATACTCGCGAATCACAGTAGATTCACACTAAATACATATATTTGTATGTATCTGGTGTGATTCACATGTGATCAAGATTTGTTATATATCATAAAGATTAAATGTATACATATATGAAAAAATTGAAAGGGTGATAAATAAATTTATTAAATTTATTATTATATTACTAAATTAATAATTGAAGTTTGCCTTTTATAATACATGAAACTTATGTTTCAAATTTCAACTTATTTAGAGTAGGTTTGAGGTAAAATATAATGTAAAATATGTGGTCCTTCTCTAACAGCACCAAAGAAAAAACAAACAAGCATATAAGACGTTTTTTTGAATAAAAATCTCCTTATTTGAATTCTTTGGCTTTTGGTTATCTATAGCTCTTTACTTTTCATGTAGCCTTGTTCTACAGGTTATGGCCTTTGACAGTGGGAAAAAACAGAATAAGATGGAGCCGGCCTATTTAATTTGGACGAAATAGATAGATCAAAGAAATAAAATTTATATGGTTCTTATGGCACTTTTAATGATCTCGGTTCGAATGAGATAACAACAAGATTTGCTTGGGATATCTTTTAAGGCATCTACTATTGGACAATTGTAATTGCCCCTTTTAATATGATACGTTTAGGCTGCATAGAAAATGCTTATCAAGGAAATATACCTAGCTCTAGTTACTTTATAAAATTTAAGGAAAAATGCTTAAATACGTCATCGAACTTTGAGAAAAGACGTATTTATGTCATTCGTTAGAAGTTTGGTTCATCTGTGCCATTTTTGTTAGAGAAAAGGTTCATCTCTGCCATTATTTGTTAACTGAAACGACATAAATGGGCCAATTTTTTAACATATGGCATTGATGAGCCTTTTCTCAAAGTTCGATGACATATTTGAATCTTTTCCATAAAATTTATAAGTGATCTGATGTGTAATTTGATATGTGTATTAGCGGAAGATAGTAGATATTCCATAAAATTAGTTAAAGTGTGTATAAGTATTGTTTAAATATTTCTTACAGTGTCAAAGCATAAAATTTAAACTCAAGCTAAATACTAGTTTACCATATTGAAAAGGAAAAAAGAAGACAACTCAATACACTAGGCTCTCGTTGTATGGGATTGAAAATGATTAGACGAGAAGAATCTATTGTACAAGTGTATAATAACACCAAATATGCCAAAAACTTGACATTATTTTTCCCTTTTGCAGATGTGGTAGTAATCTTTCTACCAAAGCTGTAAAGGGAGTTGGATTTTGAACTAAACACAGACAAAAAGAATGCTATACACTCAAATGTGAGGAGATACAAAAATGGAACAAAACAATCAATTGAATTATTTCAGTAGCAATAAGGATATAAACATAAACCTCAATTGGTATTCCTTCAAGAAGTGGCCTAAACCTACCTTGTTCATGCAATGTAAATATTTCCTCAGCTCCAACAATGTATCTTCCTCTAATAAAAAACCTTGGAGACACCACTTCCCTATCCAATATTCTCCGTAGCTCCTCCGTTAACTCGGAGTGCATTCGTAATGTTCCTCTTGAAGAACATAACACGAAACTTCTCTAACAAAAAACGAGCTGTTATACAAGTACTACTAAGGGTTGTGGTGGAGTGTGATATGTACTCCTCCTTACTTCACCAGAGGTGGTCACGTGTTTGAAGTGTAGCTATGATTCACGTTCGGTAGGGAACTCATTACTTCCACAATGTGGGACTTTCCAATGTGAATCTGAATTTAGTCGAGCTCCAATGCAGACACCAAATACCAGGATGGATAACCAAAAGAAAAAGAACCTTACAAGTAATGAATAGGCTCCTTCATCCTTCATTTCAAACACCAAACATGCAAGAAACATGACATTATATTACACCCTCAAATGTGAGGAACTATAAAAATGAACAAAACAATCAATTTCAACAACAATAAGGACATACAATCAATCCATTTTCATTACATTCCGGGCATTTCATTGACTCAACCTCATCATCATCATCGTCAAGAACAATTTTCCGACTTCCATTGCACTTAAAACACATTATAAACCTCATTCCTGCACACCCTTCACAAGGACATTGAAAATTATCAATTGGAATCCCTTCAAGAAGTGGCCTAAACTTCCCTTGTTCATGCAATGTCAATACTTCATCAGCTCCACCAATGTATCTCCCTTTAACAAATAGCCTTGGAGGTACCACTTTCCCATCCAAGATTCTCCACAACTCCTCCTTAAACTCAGAATGCATCGAAATGTCCCTCTCAAAGAACACAACACGAAAATTCTCTAATAGAAATCGAATACTATGACAGTCCTCGAACGTCTTTCGTATCCCTCTAAGGCCAGTTGTGTAGAGGATTACTGAATCACATCCTCCTGGTGGACATTTCTCTTCAAATTCCAATAAGGGGTCTATAATCTCCTCGAGTTTTCGAGTTTTTAAAGGTGGTTCCTTTTCTTCATCATCTTCTAGTGGTTTGAAAATCTTTTCCTCAATTTTCGCCTTTCGCTCTTCTTCTTGAGCTTTAACTACCATCACTGCTTCCTCAAATAAAGCAAGAAGATTAGGATCAAACAGAGTACCTGAATCCAAATCGGGACGCCTAAAATTCGATACATCAAAGTCTAATAAAGGGGTAGTAAAATTCTCATTCTTTGGCTTCAATGGGCTAATAAAATTCTCAATCTTTTTCACCTTTACAACAACAGGCCTTACGTTCTCTTTATCGTCTTCGATTTCCATTTCTTCATCTTCAAGATCCTTCATTAGCTCAGAAACATCAATAATCTCAGCTTCTTGATCTTCTACACTGCTCTGAATATTCTTCTGGACAGGGGTTAATGGAGACTGACAGTTAAATCTCGAAGAATTCGATTTTTGTGGCGAAGAATGAATATACCCATCTGATGCATTTGAAAAGAGGATTCTTTCTGGTTTCAAATACCCAATTGTTTTCATTGTCTTCAATTTCTTCAAAAGCTTTCCCTTCATAGTCTTCATTTCTTGAAATTCTCAAAACTGTAAATACTCAAATCTGCAGATTTTGAAAATGGGGTTTTGAAAAAGATTCAATATTTGGGATTAACAATGAGAGATAAGTATTGGGTAGCAAAAATCTTGGATTTTAGTGAGTGAAATTCACGTTTTGATGTACAGAGGAGAAAGATGATGCTGAGGTGTGTTAACGGCTAGAAACTGCTGAGTGGCATTTTTTAAATTTGAAAATTATTTTGTTGGGTGGAATTATTATTATGATTTTAGGGTACATGGTAGGAAATTATACACCCTTAGCATCTTAGTCCCCTATGATAAATAATGTATACTAACATGTGCTTTTTTGTGTTAGGGTCGAGAAAATGATCTGTTATGGTCACTTATGATTTTGAATAGAAGAAAATGACTTGAATGAATTTTTTGTGTGATATTTTTTAAATTTATTTTGTGTAAACGTGAATATTTCTTGTAAAAAAACGTAAAACTAAAAATATGTGTTAATTGGAATGGTATGTTCTCATATAAACAACATATATCTCACATCACTGAAGAGGGATGACATCTTTGGACTCCTTATATGACTTAAATAGTTCTCCTTTTGAGCTATTTTTTGGGTTGATTTAGGCCAAAAGTCTATTTAACGTCGTATCATAGTCAAGTCCCTTGATATAGGCCTCGAATAGATTGTTCACATTCTATAGGAACTGAATTGAGAAAATTTTTGAAATAGAGTTAGACTCAAAGTCTATTTAACAAATTATTTCTCTACTGATTACCATCGAGGGATATAGTGAAATTTATGAAATTTTTAATTTTTAATCAAAGATTTTAAATTTAGATAATGCATCGAGACAATGAGGTTCATATAGGAAAGAAAAAAATGCATCTTCCCTGCTAGCAAGTATGCAACATAGACTAAGATTATTTGACTTTGTTTTGGACTTTGGGGGATGTAGTAACGGTAATAATACTATTGGAGGGGCCTTTCATGCCTTTTAGTCTTAGCCAGCCTCTTTTATTAAAGGATCCAAAAATGTAACTACACATTTTCCAAAAAGAAAGGTACCAACTTATGAATTTGTAATGTATTATTTTAATTACTCGTGAGGTAGTCGAGTTGGTTGAGAAGAGGATATTAATGGGAAGTCTCAAGTTTGAAGTTCTCTATATTCTTTTTCTACCAAGTTTGTTGCATAAAATTTGCCTAATACAATTTACTTCTCGTATGTAGTTTGTGAGCTATTACATTCTTTGAAAAGAGGATTATTCAAGAAATAGTTGAAGTTCAAAGACTTTTTTCCATTGACCATAGTAGTAATCACTACAATAAAAACAGTTTTTAGCAGCAATAAATATGCACATTAACAAAGGATGTTAAAGCATTTACCAGCATTAAATTAATTGTCATTGGATTTAGTATCACTATAGACTTTAGGGGCATTTACAAAGAGTATTAAATACCTCTAAAGAAACATATTTTCTCTATTCACTTTTAATTGTCATGTTACGATTTTTGAAAGTCAATTTGATTAATTTTCAAAGTTAAATTAGATTACATTAATTTGATATTTTAAACAAAAAAAAAATAGATATTCAAAAACTATATAAAAAATACTATAAATTTCAATTTTTTGCATATCAATATGATAGAAAAAATATATCGTAAAATGTTAGTCAAAATTATTATCATTTGACTCTAAAAAAAACTAAGACAATTAAAAATGAATGAAAATAGTATTTATAGACAATTAAGTTATTACCCATTAATTTATTTATTATTACGGTTTGACAACAATTATAGGAAAAACCATTATTGACAATAAAAGCTAAATAATGGTGAATAGGTGCACATGCCTGACAAACAACACGAACATTATTGACCGTCAAATTTATCTAATTGATTTATTTATTACTCTTTACAATAAATTAAAACGTGCTTTTGAACAATTTAAAAATTCAAATATATCCTTGAATAAGTGGGGGGGGGGGGGGATCGAATATATTTCTATACGACTTTTATCGTATTAGACCATTTTTTCGCTGCGGAAAACCATTATTGGAATGAGCATATTTGAGACAGATATAAAAAAATTATAAAAATAATACTAGGTAATTCTTCTTATTTGTTATAATCTTGATGGACAGAGTTATTTGGTATTAATTGTTGATGGGAGGTGACAGATATTCCATGAAATAAGTTGAGATGTGCAAAAGATAAAGTTGATCCGGACACTACGATAAAAAATTAAAAATGTTATTTCCCTAAAACTAAACAAAAACGTAACTAAACATTTAGAAAACGTCATTTATAAGTGATTTTAACATCTTAATCATTGTCATTAGAAAAGAAAAAGAGGTATAATTGGTTAAATCCCTAATCCCTTAAGGCCCACGTAGGATCCGCATTATTATAAATAGTTTTTTCTGGAAGCATGATTTGTTCAATTTGGTCGATCAAACCCTTATTTCTTTCTTCTTTCTTCGAATACTTTAGATTTGATTGGAAGGAGAATGAGGAACAATCACAGTGATTTGACTTGTTGGGATCTCAATCGGCCTGCATCAATGGAAAATGTAACTATCTAAGATTAACTGACTCACTTTATCAGGATGAAAAGAATTGCAACATCGGCATTTCTTTCCTTCCTTAAATCGATCCACTAATAGATAGCGATAGAAAAGAATGGACAGTTTTTTAATTCGTGATTTCTTAAAATTATAAGTGGAAGTACTTTAGTTTGGTTCACTCGTTAAAAGTATATTTTCAACAAAACTAATTATCTATTAATTTATTATGTCACAAACAGTTACTACATTATATCCTCTCAAAACTTTTAATTTTCATCAACCGTTTTTACAACCATCTTAATTCCCTCATCTCCTCTTTTTTTCTTTTTTTTCAATCGAAGAAATATCAATAATGGAAATGCAAAATCAGTACAATTTCTTGATAAAACTTGCAGTATTATTAATAATAATATTGCATCGTGAATTATATGCTATGCAACATTTAGTTGGAGACTCAATTTGGACTATTCCTCCTACAAATAATTTCTACACAAATTGGTCTTCTTCCCAAGTTTTCTTCCCTGGAGACACTCTTTGTACATCTCTTAACTTCTTAATATACTCCCCCTTCCTCCGTCTCAATTTATTTGACATCTTTCGGATTTTCGAGAATCAATACACGTTCTACTCTTAACCGCAACATTTTTTACATATTTGACACCTTTTCAGATTTCGAGAGTCAAATGAGTTTTTCTCTGACCGCGGTCTTTTCATATGCCTTCTATTCTCAAATATGATCCTATGTTTGAATTAACACTAATTTGATTCTCGAAATTCAAACTGTGTCACATAAATTGAAACAAAGGCGTAACTGTTACATTATTATTTTTTGTGATGATTCTTAATGTTTTTGTCATCTTCTTTTTTTTGGTTTGTATAATATATGCAGATTTTGAGTTTGATCCAGAATTTTATAATGTAATGCAAGTATCAAGAAGTGAATATGGTTATTGCACAGGAAATCAAGCTTACAAGGTATTTAGTGATGGTCCATTAAATATTACATTGATAGAGTCTGGGGTATTTTATTACATATGTAACATCTTAAATTATTGTGAATTAGGCCAGAAATTTAGTGTTACTGTCCTTCAAAATTCGTCCAATAACTATGTGTCACCGCCCTCGACTTCTTCGTGAGGTGTATTCAGGATTTAAAATGATTAGTTCGACTTTTAAGGTTTTTGGTACGAATATGTTGTACATTTGATGTTATGGATTAGAAAATTAATGTATGTTGAAAATTTTGTAGTTTTCGCATAATTTCAAGTATGTCTATATTCTATTACTATATATGTAGAAGCATTATCAAAAGCTTAATGACACAAATAAGAGATGTTTAATAATTTAATTAATTGAGATTAATTAAAGATTGTGATCTATCAATAAAATTAAAAATTTAAAAGATTTGTCAGAATATAATATCTTTGCATCTTCAGATCTCTAACATTATTTGGTTTGGAATTCATGAAATTTAAACCACTTGTTTTTATATTATTATTTTTCCAGCTATCAAAGCCATCTATTCTATTTAAAATTGACTATATGCATGATTTGTTTTATTCCTTATTTAATTCTTTGATTACAACTTCGCCTCTCTTTTTCTTTTGTTGTGTGTTGTCATACATATGGAAATTAATTCACATTATTGTGTGGCTCTTTTCAATGTATCATGTGGAACAATAAACTAAACATGCATGAACACAATTGTCAGAGTTTTGGTGGAAAGAGTTATCTGATAGTACTAGTTATCCCGAAAAGAGTGGAAAAATTCCCAATCAATTAGTCATGATGAACAAAAACTGACCTGAACACAATCGCCATAAAAATTAACAAAATGAACATAAAAAGAAGAAAAATCTTGTATATATCTTCTTGAATGTTCAATTCAAATTCTAAATATACAGAAAATATGTATAAATAAAACTCAGTCTCTTAACCAGTTCAGAGTTCATAACGTTTAAATTCTGAATCATGTATTACTAACCTCGACCAAAGGAGATGAGAGGGAGGAATTTCTACAAATAGGGCAAGTGGGGTGTAACCTAAGCCAAGTGTCAATACACATGAGATGAAAAAGATGACCACAATGAGGCAATAGCCTAAGCATATCATTGTCTTTATAATCACCCAAACAAATTGAACATCCACAACAAGAAGATGCAAAATCCCCTTTGTGAGACTTAACTTGTGAATACAATAACTTTGGATAGCTCCTCAAAGTTGCTTCATCAAGACCTTGTTGAATAAAAATCAATCCATTTCTGACTCTTGTAGTAGTTGTTGTAGTTGTAGAGATGGTTGAATTATTGCGCGATCGAAATCGAATACATAAGTAAGAAATATAAGTGAGGACTATAAGGATTACCATGATTCCAAAAGAAAATACAAAACCATAGCCATAGTAGTTAAATTTGTCTTCATCACCTAATTGATCTTTTAAACCTTCACTCACTTTACCACCTTCCATTATTGTCCTTGATAAGAAAAGTATATATTTGCATAAAAAGAAATTGTGGAGAAAAGATGGAGTTTTTGAATTTTGGGATTGTAGGGAATATATAACATTAGTTGTAGAAATTAAATTTATATATGTATGAAGGGGTGGGGTGGGGGTTTGGGGTGGGGGTGGGG
>JAJOOS010021517.1:0-37947 GCA_029582725.1 Solanum chiquidenum
TAGATGCCGGACCAAGGATTTAGAGATACCTAACTTATCACTTTGCATGTGATATACTAGGAAAGGATTGCTATTACTAGGATTACTGCGTTATGAGCTTGTGGGGAACACGTATACCCTAGTTAATTTTCTCAGCTTGATAACAACTAAAATTGACTTCTGATTTCTAATTAATTATTGAATTCTTACAATTGGTTTCACAAAACCCCCTTTTAATTAATTGTTTTTTTATTGGAAGTACTTTGACTAATTGGCTATAATTGTGTGTTAAAGTAAAGTCTAAACCATTTTCCTCGTGGGATCGACCCCAACCTACAAGTTGGCTTCTTTACTTGATAACGATCTCTTATGCTTCTTTAGGGAGGTGTAATTTGAGCGTATCAATAGCCCAAAGTTACAAGACTTGAGATATTGAAGGCCGATGCAAACTGGTAATGGAAGAGGACAATTGACGGATCGCCGATCCACTCGACAAAGTGGGAGTTAATCCACTAAGTGGCCTTTCAGAGTAAATTTTGGGAACTTATAAATTTGATTTTAAATGGAAATTTGAAGAGTTCTCTCCCGGATATTACAGTTACCATTCTAGAGTTAGAGTTTTCTCAAAGTTTTCCGTACTTATTGTAGACTTTTGAGGATTTTGACTTGGGTTTTTGAACTTAACTATTTCGGAGCATTGTAAAATGTTGGACACTATTACCCAGCTGATGGATAGTCAAGTTGGTACTTGTTTTTATCTTTTTACGATGTTTAGCTAAAACACTAATTCTTATGGTGTGGTCATGTGATTATTGGGTACTAATTTAAATGCTATCATATAATTGGGTTTAATTATTAGTTGTGTTTTAATTTAATAATTGTAGTTGCTAGTGTAATTCGAACTTAGAATTTTGGACTTACTTGAAAAAGAGGTTTTAGAATTAAAGCTTCAATTGATGATTGTGGTTATCGAGTTGATATGGGTTTAGCTCGAAAGAGTATATTCAAATCTCGATTCAACCTATCTAGCTTGGGAGAGTAGATGAATTGAGGTCTGGGCTGTTCTTATTTGTTAAGCTTGATGATGTTCGAAATAAATCACTTAAATCGAAGTAGTTGTTCGAGAGAAAGCTATTTCACTCACAGCCTAGCCTGCCCACTAAAATTTTGCTAGTTATTAGTAATCTCAATTACTCATATAGTGAAATTTGTCTATAATCGATTACATGCCAAAAATTCTTCTGTATATTATTATTTCATTCTTGTTTGATTGCGTTATAGCTGTTCATTACAAATCCAAACCCCCCACTTGACATTTCTGTCACCCCTTTACATTTGTTTACATGTGATTTTTTATAATTTCTATTCTTATTACTGATTAGACCACGTTTGTACTTCTTTATTGAATTTTAGACACGTACCGCTCCCTGTGGGTTTGACCCCAACTCTTCGTTAGGTTTTATACTACGTAACGATCGTTTTCACCTAGAATTGGATGAGGTATGCTTGAAACATTAATTAAAATGGCGTTGCTACCGGGGAGTGGTGTTGTTTGAAATTCTTTTATTAAAATTTAAATGTGATCTTTTTGGTTGTAGTTTAATCGACTTAATTTCATTTTTTTGTGTTGCTTGTGTTGAACAGAAGAAGAGATGAGTGTAAACGGGAGTAATGGTAGCCAAGTGGGCCACCAATATGATATTGGGAACCTCAATGATGTAAATGACTCAATTCTATTAGGTAGTGTTGGTGCAATACATCTACCTCCAATTGAAGGGAATGTCGTCTTCCATGTTACAAGCACAATGCTCCAACTCCTCCAAATAAAGGGATTATATGAAGGATTGGCTCATCAAGACTCACATGAGCATATTCAGAACTTTGTGGACGTTTGTGGTCCGTTCTCATTCAAGAATGTATCACAAGAATCGGCCAGTCTCAAGTTGTTCCCATTCTCTTTGATGGGTGAGGCTAGTAAATGGTTGGCTGAGTTTCCAAAGGATTCCATCACCTCTTGTGATGAGCTTACTACAACATTCCATGTGAGATTCTTTCCCCCGTCAAGGTTGATGACACTTAGGGATAGTATCCAAGGTTTCAAACGCTTGGAAGGTGAACCTATCCATGAGACATGACTGAGGTTTAAGAAGTTGGTACTTCAATGTCCAACCCACGGGCTGCCGAACCATATATTGCAACAGTACTTCTATAGGAGCCTTGACTCGGTGAACAAAAGAGTTGCTGATCAACTTGTTCCCGGATGTATAATGCAACATCCCTATGAAGTAGCGTCTCAGTTCCTTGATTGCATGACAAAGATTAATAAGGCATGGTACACTCGTAAAGCCCAAGTTCTCCTCTGACTTTTAGATTGAAAAAAGAGCAGATCGAAAAGGATCAAGAAGGAGACCAAAACATGGCCAAGATGATGACCCAGCTGGATCTATTGGAGAAAATTGTGATGGGCACTGGTATATAAAGTGTTAATGATGTGGGTGTTGGTCGAGTGAACCCCGATGAAGCACAATTTGAAGCATTGTACAATGAAGACGTGAAATTTCTTTCCAATCAAGGAGGAGGTTATTGTGCAAACAATTCAAGGCTAGATGGAAATGCCGGTTGGAATAGAGATGAGGGATGGAAAGACCGTGATAGGGATTGACATGATCGTAACGTCACTTGGAAGGAAAGAGAGTATGACAAGTACAGGTACGTCGCACCCTATGAGCGTCAAAAGACCAAGGAGTCTGAAAATGTCTATACGGAAGACATGCTCTCATGTATTGTCAACAAAGTTGAAGGGTCGGGCAAAGTGTTAAAAGAGATGAAAGACGATGTCTCTACACTTGATCAAACGGTCACCTCCCATTCCGTGTCAATCAAGCAGTTGGAAACGCAAATGGGTCAAATCTCAACCCAATTGAATCCAAGACAAAAATGAGGTTTACCTAGTGATACAACGCCCAACTCTAAAAAAAAGCTTAAATTGGTATCCCCATCGTGCCATGACGTTAACTAAGGCGCTTCTTGGGAGGTTACCCATGTTTTTTGTGTTTTAATTGTTGTTTTTGAATAATGGGAAATCTGTAAAACTTGAATGGAAAATCTGTAAAACTCAACGAGTTACATGCTTAATTAGAGATTCGGTGAATAGGTCAACGAGCCCAATTTTATCTGCCATTTGAACCCTCAAATTATTGATAGTCCTGTAAAAATCGGCGAGGTAAATTACCATCGGTGCACCACCGAGTGGTTCGGCGAGCACGACTTACTCCACCGTGGTGCCGTGAACTGAAAGGTTTTAAACGCCAAACAATTTAAAATTTTACAATCCTTCATGTTCTCCTATTTTTAACTTTAGTACCATATCACCAAACTTTAGATATTTCATATTTTATTGTTTTTCCCTTTGTATTTCATGAATTCCTTGCTCGGATTGTGGAACTTTGTCGTCTAGCGTTACAACTATTATTTTCGGCATTAAGATTGGTTATCCGAACCCCGTACTTTAATTGTGTGGTTGAAATCGAATGCAATAGGTAAAATTGTTTGTGTTTGTTGTTGGGTCACATGTTTTAATTGTGTTTAAGTGTTGGATTGCCCATAATTTGTTTAAATTAATGCCTAGTTGCCATTAATTGATCAATTCCTGTGTTTTTGCTTGTAAAATCGAGTCTAAATTGTTGGGTTGCAGTGTTTATGCATAGGTTCTAGTGCAGTGAAGTCTAAGTAGCCCCAAATTATGCTAAATGACATAATTTCCCCAATGATGGAGCATTTGACGTCATTGTTAAGGGCAAAAGTCATCAAATGACCAATTTTAGCAAAATGGGGGGAAGTCTGAGTACCCTGAGGGAATGGGTAGTATGGGTCTATCCTTAATTGGAGGATGTATGTGTTTAATTTTGAATTCGTGGGCTGCGGTCTTGATTCTGAATATTGGGGTTTAAAACGGGCACGTTGAGCCGTTTGACGAGCTAAGTCAAGCTCACTGAGTGGTTTGGCATTGGCCAAAATCCCCCAGATATCGCCCTTAATTACAAAAATTGGATGAGTTTGTTATATAAATTTTGGTGAGACGCCTGAGTTCGCTAGGTTCTCTCACCGACGCGTCCAAATGCCTTTTTTATTGCCTTTCTACGCCCCTAAACCGCTAAAATACACTTTTACTTTTTGCGAGCCACTTGTTGCTCGCTGATTGGTGTTGGTGATTCACTGAATGGCCAAGAACATCGCTGACCTACCATGATTTTTGGAAATTTTTGCGCTGGTACTTTGGGCGACTCCGATCTGGCTCGCCAAACTGACTTGGCGACTCACCTAACGGCACGATGAGTCTTTTTGCAATTCATGTTCTATAACTTTTCGAAAAAAAATTATGATTGTTTCTCTGTTGTTTTGGAGGTATGGCTAGAACCAATTTGAATGATCGTGGCATGCCGCCCAAAAGCAGGCACTTGGAGTCGTAATAAATGAGGAAGCAGGTGCTTCCAATGCCAAGAGAAAGAAGTTACCTCCGAAGGGAGGCAAGGGAAATGTAAAGGTGCCCATAGCGGAGCCACCTGAGTACAACTCCGGCATTGAGGGAGAGTTGTATGATTCTTAGGCTTTATTCTTTGAGCCTGAGGATGACCAGTTATTACATGCCTGGCATGTGGAGTTATACTCCAAAGCACACCATGATCCGTCTACGAATCTAGAGCCGACCCCTCAAGCTTTAGCTCCGCTGCCTCCTCCAGTGCAGAAGGTTGGTCTAGCACCACCAGTTCAGGGTCCTCCTCCCCGGTCACTCAACCGGTTAAAGGCCAAGGGATTGAGGATCGTAGTGGAGGAGAAGAGATTTTACATAGATGGAGTAGTGGACATGCATCTAGAAGTTTGGGACACCTTCAGGTTCCATAGATTCAAGGTTTTCACTAGGCCCTGTGGCCCTTACATTTCCACATGGGTCTGGGAATTCTACTCATCCTATAGTGATCTGGTACCTGAAGGGAAGAAGAAGGCTAGTTCCTTCCGGCCAATGGAGTTTGTGATGGTCCAAGGGAGGAAAGTTCGATGAAAGAACGGTGATATCAACGTTGTATTTGAGAGGGCTAGAGATTTCATGCACGAGTACCAGAGTATGATTACTATAATGATTTTGGATGACCTGAAGGGTTGGACAGCCCCCTCAATTTCTGATACCCCCCTAAGGTGGATTGAGGCCGGAGCGTCTATAGAGAAGAAGGACTTAAATGTAGTTGCTAGATACTGGTCTGTATTAATCAGCAACACGATTACACCATCGCAAAATGAGTCCATTCACCGCCACCCAAATGCAGCCTACCTTGGATCTATCATATCTAGGAAGCGGTTTAATTTGGGGTTAATCAATAAGAAAGAGATAGCCATGAGGGCCAAGCAGTGCCAGACATGTCTTCCATTCCCGGTATTGATAACAGAATTATGTCATCGGGCCGGTGTTCGTCAAGATGAGAAAAGGGATGTTTAGATCACACCGACCTCCTCTACTGACATCCGACATTTAGAGGCCAAGAACACATGGGACGAGGCTGATAGGAGAAGAGCAGCTCCAGTGGACACGTCCCTGGAGGTTGATATCGATACATTACCTGCACATGCAGTTATGCCTACTCCAGCCACTCGACCATTAGGTACTTCTAGCTCCACTCCTTCTGACACTTCTGGCACTTCTACTGCTCCCCTGCCACCCTAGATCTGTTGTTGGTACTACTACCTCCAAGCCTCCGATCACCCAGTCCATGCTTCTCCAGATGGGGCACCTATCCCATTCTGCCGATGTGTGTGCTTCCCGACTGGAGGCCGAGGTTCAAAAGATGATTGAGAGAGTTGTTACTGCTGCAATGATACCTCTCAGGGCTTCTTTTGATGCCCAAACATCGAGAGTAGATGTTTTTGAGAGAACGCAGGGTGCTACTAATGCAGTGAGGGCTTTGAAAGTTGATGTTTCTGAGCTGAGGAAGGATAAGGATCATCTAAAGTTTATATACTTTACTTCATTATTAGGGACAGTGTAGATCCCCGATGAACTAAGTGTTGATGTTCTAGCCTGTGCTTAGGTGCTTCCAGCTACCACCTGAGATGATACAAGCACTGATGTTATTGTTGATGAGTCTCAGGCTGAGATAGATGAGGAGAAGCTTGAAGTTCGAGATGAGACTGTTTTTGAGGTCCTGACTGACTTAGAGGAGGCTATGGTAGATTCAACTGTTCAGGCCTCCTTGAGGGATACTTCCATGGCAAGCTCCAGTGGCGCCAAGGTTGATGAGACACTAGGCACTTATGCCCAATCTGAGAGTGTGACCTCGGGCACTGATGCCCAGACATATTGAGTGTCTGAGATGCAGACGTCACCCAGCCTTAGCCTATCATGATGATTTTTACCCTCCCTCTTTATTACTTTTTATAATCTTTTTCTGTTTTAATTACATTTGAGTAAAACTGCTTATGTTTGTTGGGTGGTGTGACGTATTTTCATACCTTTCTCCTTAGGTTGTGTTGTGAATATTGGTTTTATCTTGATGATGTTTTTGTGAATATTGAGCTTATTGGTTTTGATATATATCTTGGTTGTCGAATTGTGTTGTGGACGTTTTAGCTTGTGGCCCATTGTTTTGAATGAAAATGGTTTTGAGCCTAATATTAAAAAAAAAATCCACCTCTTTTGTGTGTGATTATGACTGTTCTTGTGCAAATTTGAGTGTCAGTTGTGGTCAATACCAATACCTTGAATAGTGATTCTAATTGAACAAAATGAATATGCAGCGACGATATGGCAAACGAAGTTACATAGGCAATATGTGAACTTTTAGCATCTCATTGTGACTAGCCGGTTGTTGAATGAGTCTCTTGTGATGAACATTGCACTCTATGTAGAAAGTGTGGAGTCTTGTTTGATATTGGTACCAATGCCTTGTGTGGTGAGATTACCTTGAACATTGTGCATGATGACATCTACAATTTTCCCCATTAGTCTGGTTGACTGAGTGATGCAAGCAATAGACATGATCTTAGGCAAAACATTTGAAGAGTGAATCAGTTTGTCAAATACCTCTTTTGTGCCAACCTAGTGAGATGTGTGAACCTTGCTTGGCTCCTTTTGAGCCTTACCTCTTTTCTTGGAAGAAACTTGAGAAATTTTGGCCTCTCTTTATCCATTTACCCATAATTTTTATGAAGTATGGTTTGTTTGAATAACCAACTTAGGACAAAAGCCTAAGTTGGGTGTGTGGTAAAAAGAGAAATAAAGTCAAGAAGTGTGAGAAATCTCCCCTTGTGTGATTTCTTTGAAAAATATAGAACCACTCCATGTAAAAAAAAGGAAGAAAAGAGAAAAAGGAATGAAAAACAAGAAAGAAAAGAAAAAGACCAAAAAAGTTGGGAAATAAAGTAGTGAAAATTGCATAAAGAAATAGTGTATTCGGTGGTTCATATGAAGTTGAATAATGGGGTGGATTGTGAGCATGTTTGAAATGTTAAAGAAAAGGAGGAAAGTGATGTTCAGACCATACTTCATGAAGGTAGAATCCACTAAGCCTAAATGACCATATCTTTACACTGAGCCTCGTTACAAGCCTTGAAAGAACCTTCGTGATCTTGAGTGAGCTGAAAGGAATGTTGATTGGAAAATAAGGGCAAATAAATAGGTGAAGTCATGCATGTATTCATCTCTGTGAGTGTGAGAGTTGTATTTGATTCCGGGACTATAATTTTTGAGAAATTTTGTGTGAACATGGAATCATCTTTTTTGTGAGGGAATTTGAATACCTTTGCTGAGCTTGACCTTACATTTGAGGCAAACATTCTGAGCTTGAGTACTCTTGATGATAATAAGTAACAATTTCAAACTTTGAGTGCACGATTGATCATTGTATGAGTAATTTGAACCTTTTTGTGTGCTTTTATGGTGTGTCTTATGCACCACTATTTCATTTAGGGCTTTGTATTGATAGTTTAAGTGTCCTCACTATGCCTAAGGAGCAGGTCAAGGATAAGACCGGACCAAATGGAACTAAACAAGTGAAGAAGTGAAGAAAAAGTAAGGTGATCGCCAAGACCACTTGGCAAACCGCCGAGTGGCGCTTTAGCTGGCCCAACATTTCAACCCGCCTGCCTTGGGGAAGAACCAAGTTGGTGACAGAAATGGGCAGTCAGTGGATGGTCGATCAGTTCTGCGACATTAAATTGGATCGCCCTAAGTTACAGGACCTGAGATGCTGAAGGCCAATGCTAAGTTGCGATGGAACAGGACAATCGGCGGATCACGGATGCACTCAGCGAAGAGCGACTTAATCCACCGAGTGGACTTTCAGATTAAATTTAGGGAAACTATTAATTGGATTTTAGATAGAATTTTGAGGAGTTCTCTCCCAGATATTACAGTTCTCATTCAAGAGTTAAGGTTTTCTCCATGTTTTCAGTTCTTATTGTAGACTTTTAAGGTTTTTGACTTGGGTTTTTTAACTTAATTATTTCGGAGCATTGTGAAGGGTTGGAGATTATTACCCAGCTGATGGCTCATCAAGTTGGTACTTGTTTTTATCTTTTTATGATGTTTAGCTAAAACTCCAATTCTTGGGGTGTGATCATGTGATTATGGTTTGAATTAACTTATGGGTATTGATTATTAATGATTTAAATGCTCTATTATAAGTTCTTTTAATTGTTAGTTATGTTTTAATCAAAGAGCTATAGTTGCAAATTCAATTCGAACTTATAATTTTGGGCTTGCTTGAGAAAGAGGTTTTAGAATCAAAGCTTTCAATTGATGATTGTAGTTATTGGGTAGATATGGGTTTAGCTCAAAAAAGTAAATTCTAATCTCGATTCTACCTATCTAGCTCGAGAGAGTAGATGAATTAAGGTGTAGGTTGTTCTTATTTGTTAAGATTGTTGATGTTCGAAAGAAATCACTTGAATAAAAGTAGTTGTTTGGGAGAAAACTATTTCACTCATAGCCTAGCCTACCCACTGAAATTTAGCTATTTATTAGTAATCTTAACTACCCATATAGTGAAATATGCCTATAATAGATCATCTCCTGAGAATTCTTCGCTATATTGTTATTTCACTCTTTTTTTGTTGCGTTATAGTTGTTTATTGCAAACCTAAACCCCCCACATGACATCTATGTCACCCCTTTAGATTTGTTTACATGTCTTTTTTTGATAATTTTTCTTCCTATAACTGATTAGACCATGTTTGTACTTCTTTACTGAATTTTAGATATGTACCGCTCCATGTGGGTTCGACCCCAACTGTTCGTTAGGTTTTATACTGCTTACAGATCATTTTCACCTAGAATTGGATGATGTGTGCTTGAAACGTTAATCACTCACATATCTTAAAGTGTTACCTCTACTAAGATCCCAGCGCGGGGATGAGAGTCGATATCCCCGGACCGTACATTTGGATAAGAATTACAGGCATGCGTATGCGTTTGTACAATAATGCACCAAATATGATAACTTGCATAAACAACAAAAACGTAAGCATTAGACAATATAAGTCATAAACATAATCAATGCACATAGTAAATCATCATAACAAAGGAGGAATACTTCCTTAATTAACCTCAACTTATCCTTAGCCAAGACTTGGGTCATCCGCCTCTAGTCATACTTATATCATGGAAGGCAACTCAAGAAACAATCAAAGTTACTATTCTTGCTTACTTTTATAGACATGGGGGTTCGTCTCCTTGCATCCTATAAAGGCTAATTGGTATTCACCCTTTGCCTTTCTCTAAAGGCTAATGGATATTCACCTCTTTACTCACATACTTATGGATAGTGAGTACTATCCTCCATGTCCAACATCATAAGACACGGGTACTCGCCTCGATATCTTTCTATAAGGATCGTGGGTACTCGTCTCCATGTGCAATTATCATATTAGGAACGAGGTGATTTGCCTCTAGTTAAATTATACATAATCAGAACGTGGGGATTTTCCTCTACTTCAACATCAAGGAATAAGGGTAGTCACCTCACATCCAACATCATATGAAATGGATAATCACCTCATGGTTTCTAGCATAGGAATATGGGTAACCTCCTTATATCCGTCTCATATGGAGGTCATGGCTAATCACCTCATGCGTCATCAATCACAAAGTCTTTTAACTTAGATTTATTTTAGGTAAGAAATACTTTCAACCAAGAATCATTCAATGTGAGAAATTATTTTACATTCATACGTACATAAGGAATAATGTGGGTTAATCCCTTCCACAACTACCTTATAAAAAATCAACAATTCATGTCTAAGCTTTACTCTCAAATCCCTACAAATCATAATCATTATACATGCTTCACTCTCAAAGCAATAAATATCATATTAATCTCATATGCTTAAATATCAAGGCAAATCTAATCACAACTCATCATATAGGCTTCAATCTCAAAGCACTCCTAAAGTAAATCCCTATAAGAATACATTTAAACCCACAAATTCTCCTTTAATTGGATAAAACAAATACACATCAATTTCATCTCTGTAGACATGGGTTGGGCATGAGTACATGTAAATTCATCCTAAGAACATGTAATCCTATTAATTCATGCATAAACAATCAAAACCCAATCATTTGGATCAGCATCATCAAGACTAACAACATTAGAAGAAACCATAACTCAAATTGGGGAATTTCTACTTTTAAATTGGGGAATCTAATGGGCTCCATGGATGAAAGGATTCCATTGTTTTAAAGCTATCATACCTTGATATCAAATACCACAAATGCTTGAGGAATGGATACTTGACCTTGATCCTAGCTTGAACTCTTTCTTCTATTGAAGTTCAAGAGAGAGAAATCTTTTAGAGAAGAACTCAATTCTTTTGGTGATTTTGAGAGAATGACTTGAATGAATGAGTTTTGGGGTTAAAATCACTTATATCGGGGTCCATGGCTTGGGTAAAATGACCTAGTTTTGAATGAATCAAAACCAAAAAAGACCCATGTGCCCCTAACTAAAAGCTGTTGAATCCCGCTTCACGAGTGGCTTCACGAGTCGTTAAGGGTCACACGGCCGTAGTTATGCATGTGGTCTCTGGACTAGTGGCTATGCTTGCCACCACTCCACTACTAAAACCTAACTCAAGATAACAACCACTACCACAGCTCGTGGTATCCTTCACGAGCCATCAAGTGGATCGTGGGAGGGTCTCATTTTGACAGACTCTAAGGAGCTCACTGTCCCACCTCTACGAGTGCCACCACGACCCGTGGTCCTGACCATGAGCCGTCTTGTTGGTCGTGGGATGTGACCTTCCCTTGGTCACTCATTGCCTAGGTTCATGGGTATCATGATGAATCTTGGTGCCCTTTACGATCCGTGTGGGCCTTTCTGCAGGGTGCCAAGGCTCAAATATCTAGGTCTTGACTTAGCACTTAGACTCTTGCTTAGCCTACTATATTCTGAGGTGTTACCCATCTAAAGGCTATGTCATGACCCAGGGGTACCTCCTTGATTTAACAAGGCGTACTCAACCCTGAAGGGTCTCATACAAGCCGCTTAGCCTATCATAACATAAAGTAATAGAAATGATGCGGAAATATAAAACTTTTCTTTACAATTAAAGTCTTTATATAAGAAAGCGGAAGTCTATAGCACTTTGTCTCAAACCATCTAAAACAACTTGAACAAAACTTTGGGACGCAGCCCATACAAAAGTCTAAAACATAAAAAATGACATAATGGAAAGGTTATAACATCGGGAGAACCCTCTTGTTCACCTCTAGTCTAAAGTGTATACAATAAGTTTTTGTTAGGACCATTCACACCTGAACAATTTGGACCGAATGATGACTATCTATTTCATATCTAGCAACCAAAGGAAAATTCTTTTTCTTATCTGTCTTACCACAACCAAAACAATAATTAAAACCCACTAGACACTTGTCATCATGGTTACTCCACACTTAGAACAATCCGGCAATGAAGACCCATTATCAACTCCTTGAGGCTTAGGGTTAGACACTCTCTCATTATTTAACCTTGGAGGAGCCTTTGAATAGAATTACCCTGAAAACCATTGTCAAAACTTTGAATGACCACATCCACCGAACCATGAGTATGAAGAGTTACCATCATCAATTCTTGATCTTTTAAGACTTCTAGACCTCTCTGTAACAACCCTAAAAAAATTAAATAGGAGGAACTAGAGCTTCTCATGTGTTTTAGAAGTTAGTAACTTGTTTAAATGTTGAGTTTTAACCTTTAAAGTCTAGTTGGAAGAGTTTTGAGGTTGAACATCAAGGGACGACCATGACAATCGGGAACTAGTCTTGTGAGTTTATTTGTTCTAAGTGATGTACGGTAGTTCCTACCCTTGTTTGAAAGAGTTTAGTGAGTCAACGACAAGGCACGTGTTAGACTCCATGCTATGAGACCTATTCTAGGTTGGTTGAGGTGCTCGACAAGGAGCCAAACCAAAAGAGGCAAGCCTTAGCCAAAAAGCCAAGGATGTCCCAAGTTGGCTGCTCACTGCCCCAAAGACCACGGGCACCACCACGACCAGTGATACCCTAGATGTTCCGTATACTTGGGCGTGAAGATCACTTGGTTTCAAGGGAGGCAAGGCAACTTTGCCTAGGTGCTGCCTCATCTTCACGAGCTCCACCACGACTCGTGGTGTGCACCACGGATCGTGGGAGCATCCGTGAAGATACCTTGGGCCCTTGAGGGCTTGACATGGTGGAGAGGCCCACTGGTAAAGGGACCACGGGCACCACCACGATCCGTGGTACCCTTCACGACCCGTCCAAGTGGGCGTGGTCCCTGACGTGGCTGCCCAAGTGAAGGGTTTTTAAGTAATTTTGTTTTAAGTCTTTAACATGTGGGGTTGATTTTAAATGGTTTATATCATTAATATAAATAGTTTTAAGTCTTAAAACCTTCCTTTAACTCATTATTCTCAAATACCCTAATCAAAACCTCCAAAGTTCTTCTCTCTCAATATTTCGCTCTCAACTCAAAGAAGAAGAATAAGTGGGAACTACGGTTTGGATTCAAAGCTTTATTCATAAAATTTCTTTGGGAATTCATCAACTAAGGTATGGTGTCTCTTTATCTAGGGATAGTTTTCGCCCTAGAGCCAAATCTCAAAATGGTTTTCAAGGTTTTCAAAAGTTGTGAAAAACCCCAATTCTTCCTCAAACTCATGGGTTCTTGCATTAAATGGTTTCAAACGATTTATTATGATTATATTATGGTTTAATTGATGTTTTAAGATGAAACACTCCATGGACCCATGATCTCCCTAAATTCCTAAATTTGGCTTATGAAGTGGGTTTGATAAGTATGATTGTATATTGATGGAATTGTGCTTAGATTGACTTGTATTATTGATTTCTATTGTTATCTATATCATTATATGATGAATTATTGGAGAGTTGATAAATGGTGGTTATGGCTTTGGAGAAGGGTAAGTTGACCTAATTCATGATGTATTTGGATTTGCTTTTGTATGCTTTGATCCACTTATGCTGGAGGTGTGTAATTATTGTATGTATTATGATTATGTCATTAAAGGAATTATGTGGTGAATTGAAGGATTATTAGGTTATGGTATATATGAATGTACAATGTGAAGGTGTTCATGTGATCTCAAAGTGATCTAGTATAAAGTGTTGTTGTATTGTGATTGAAAGTATGTTCTTTCTTATAAATGTTCATATGTGATGATGATGGACTATGAAAGGTCTCTATATGGTAATGTTGTCTCTTGAATTGGTAGACCTAGATTGGTAACATCTCTTTAAATGAATGAATGAATGTCTAGGATCGGTAGACCTAAAGTTGGTGCCCTTCTATAAATGACTAATGAGGTATTCTAGACTATGACTTGAATTGGTTAGAACTAAGGATGGTGCCCTTTCATGGTGAGTCTAGACCCCTAAGTGAATGTAATCCTTGAAGCGTTAGACCTTACGATGGTACCTCTTTCTTGTGTGAAATGATAGACTTGGAGTTGGTGGACCGGAACGGTAGAAACCCTCTCTAAGAAAGTCAATGAGCTATCATTTATGAACCTTGATCAGTAGATCCTTGTGGTGCCCTTCTTGGTAGAGTATTGTGGGTCGGTAGGTCTAATTATGACGCCCTCTCTAGTACTCATATGTGAATAAAATTACTCTATGGGAACTAAGGCTAAGCACCGAGTGGATATGGTTAAGATGGTAGATCTTCCCGAGTATGAGGCAAGAGTACAATAAACGTCTTTAGATATCCCCTAAACTATGTGCCTACATGGGATGTGTATTAGTTCTAGCCTTGGCAAATAGAACACCTTCCACGGTGTGGGGTCTTATGACACCGAATTCCATGCCTAGCTAGTATGGTCTATGTCGGTTAATGCCTATTCCCATCATGTGGGATGTGCACTCTAGTTACTTGATAAGTTCTATAACGTGTAGGTAGTAGTATGGGATGCGATCTACACATGGAACGAGTAGGCCTTGAAGGTACTAAGGTGTGTTCCCTTTGTCTTTAATGACTATTATGTGAAATCGCCTATATGCATGAATGTCTCCTTAAATGTCTCTAATAATGAATGTTGACTTATTGGTTTATGTTGAAAGGGAAAGGTCCTTATCTTTGGTAGTACTGAGGAACACTTAGGTGTGTGTGAAGAGGTTGTATGGGCGGACCCTTCATATCTTACTTAGGTGGGTCTTAGGATAACCTTTGATGGAGAGTCTTAGATGATGAAATGGTTTACTTGATAAATATGGTTATGTCTTGTAGTTTGGTATTAGTTGAGCATGTATATTATCTGAATATTATCTTGTATCTGGATGGTGCCTTGTAACATGTCTCTTATACTTGTATTATGATGTTTTATCAAAAATAGCATGGAAAGCATATACCTCAAATAAATGTCCCTTTTTGCATGTTTTGCATAGTCATCATACTTAGTACTTAATTGTGCTTAACTCCATTCGTTTCCATGTTTTACTACAGGTGTAGGTTCTGGCAAGTAAGAGGGTTCTATAGTAAGCTTGGGATTTGAAGTTCTTCCAAGATCTTGTGGTATGTCCTCATATGTTGAGGACAAGACTTTTCTATTCTAGTTTTATGATAAGATTCTTGTAATAGGCTTAATAGACTCATTTTGATTGTAAAGGGCCGTGTCCCTAGTACGTTTTCAGGTTTATGTCTAAGATGGCTAAGAGACTTAGTATTCCACTTGTGTACTTTTGAAAGATGTTTTTTTTAAAAGTGGCCTTTGAGTCTTATGGATTTTGTTTTAAAGAGTTTTTAATTCCTCACTATTTTACATATCTAATGTGATGAATGTTAAGGGCTTGTATAAGACCTCCGAGAGGGCGAGTACGTTGTGTCGCCACTTGGGGGTGCTCTCGGGTCGTGACTCTTTCCTTAAGTTTCTCCTCTTCAATCTAATGGGCATGAACCATAAGACGAGAGATATCCATCACATGGAAAAGCACATATGTACGTCATTCTTTCCCAATGGAGTTGGAAACTCCCAATGGAGTTGGAAACTCAAAGAATATTCCTTAACACTCATATTTGCTTGCCGAAGGTTAATAAACTCAAGAACCTTAGGCTCCCTCATCTCAAGATGGAAGAACATATCAAAAAAAGTAGACTTGAACCTTTCCTATTCTATAGGACCCTCTTATATTGGTCTAGCTTCTTTTCATTGGTTGAACCAAATCTAAGAAACCCCCTTGGGTTGATTAGCCCCCAATCATGGAGTCACTCATATAATGTACAACACCTTATATACCTCATCTATGAACTCTTAAGGATCTTCCTCCACCTTTGAACCAAAAAATTACAGAGAACTCATCCTTGAAAAGTCCCTCACTGTAGACGCTGTCGTACCCACATTTAAGTGCACGGGGTTCACAACTTCTCGATTAACTTGGGCCGTCACGGCTTGAGCCAAAACTTGAAAAACAGTGCTAAACTTTGCATTAGTCACTTGCTCGGTGCGACACACTTATGAACAAAACTCTACTTGACATGGTTTTGATACATCCTGGAACCATTCTAAACCTTGTGCTCTGATTACCAAGTTTGTAACGAACTAGGGGTACCCCATAGATGTAAAATGGCGTACAAGACCCCAAGAGGCCTCATACAAGCCACTTAGCTTTCATAACAAAAGATAATAGAAATACAAGATTTTAAAAAAATATTTCAACACAATCAAAGTTTGTATCTCAAAAGCGGAATTATAATAAACTATGTCTCAAACCATGTAATAAAATAGAATCTTTTGGACACAACAGATGTTTCCGAATTTGTAATCAACGACACAACTTCCAGTACAAGTGTCTATGAATCGTGCAATAGTATAGTAACCCAACCAAGGATTGGGGTCGTGTCTCAAGGGAGTTGTTTTGAGAATTAATAGAAAAATAAAAGCTAGTTCTAACTAGTCGTAGCTAAAGACATTAACGATTATAAACATTGTAAATTAGAGGGGGACACAAAACTGTCAATTATCAATTTGGGGATTTTGTCACAAGTATAACAAAAATAACAAGAAAATCAAGTATAGGGAAGAGTTCTTAGGGTGTGACCGCAATACAAGTTGAGATAATTAATTGGGTACATTCTTTCGATAGGAAATTTGTAAGATAATAATCACTAGGCTAAGATTTAGATGGAAATAAGCTCCCTCTCGGGGAACTTACCCCGTTTTAAATGTGTTCCTCTCGGACAACCATTTGCTGCATAAAGACCAGCCTACGCCTTACCCCACTCACTCTCTCGAGCTGAGAGTTAGGATATGGGACTAGGGCTCACCCTCTCGGAATGAACCTCATGTCGACCCACTCCTTAGGCCATCAGTCTAGTGCTCTTGGTTTCACGACCTCCCTCTCAGGAAAGCTGAAAACACATGGGTGGCTTTGTATTTGCAACAACAAACCCATTAAATTAAAACACAACTACTAGGTGAAATCATCATTAAAATACATCTAACTTATCAACATGCAATACCCAACAATAATATCAACACATATTTCCTAAATCACACCCTAAGAATGGGGGGGTTTTAGCCACACATCAAGAAATTACAAAATACACCTAAAGTGATAGTGAAATCAAATGGGTATAAGAAATTAAACCTTGATTTAAGCAAAGGAAGAAGAATAAAGAAGACCCACTTCCAACTTGGGGATGAAAAACTCCTTTCTTCAAGTTTCCAAAACCCTCTCCAAACTTGAGAGTAAAAATAAAAAGTACTAAAATTATAGTCTAATGATACTACAAAAACTGATACTCAAAGTCTTTTTCTAAAAACTCATACTAAGCTAAAATCCTCCACGAGTATTTATAGTTTTCAAAAATATGTGTTGCGGTAGATCACTCGGCGACATTAGTCGGAATCGTCGATCAACACGGCGATTCACCCTTTGGTGTAGTTCATCACCGTCTTGCACCATCCTTCGGCATCGTCCTGCTCTGGGTCATTGGGCGACATAGCACTGCTTTGCGGAACTTCTCGGTGATGCGTCGACTGCTCTCTTTTTCTGCCGACTTGATCCTTTCCTTCAGGCTCAGCTCACTGGAACAAAAGGCAAAGTGAAACCGTTCGGCGATTCGCCAAATGGACTCGGCGACCCTCAGGCTTTCATTTTCTCGTTCTTTTCAGCCTTTTCGTTCCTTTTTGCGAAGTAGTGTCCATGCTTTCCTACAATCTTCACATACCTGAAACTTAAGGGTTTTCATCAGATATTGAGATAAAATAAGCATTTGAAGACAAAATTTCTATCAAAATATAGCCTTAAATGAGTCCAATTTGTGGACTCATGAACACCCCCAACTTAAACTTTTCCTTGTCCTCAAGCAAACTCAAGTTCAGTCGTTCAAAAAGGGTGTCTCAAATAGTGCTACACAAGACTCAATCATGAATGTACACAACAAGATTACAAAACTTATGCGAAGATTCAATTGTGTACTCAAAGATTCAAGTTGTGACACACCATTACCAACGATTCTCATGTTCACAATACTTTCTACTAATGCAAGTTCAAGCACAACGAAAGTATCTAAATGCACTCTCACAAAGAATGATTCCATATTCACACATAGAGGCTACTCAATTTAAGATCAGGAATAAGATGTAACTCTCATACTCAAAAAGAGGAACATAATGCATGTTTTCACCCATAGGTTTGCCCTTATTTTCCAATCGACTTTCGGTTCGGCTTACTCAAGATCAAAAAGGTCTTTTCAAGGCTTGTAATGGGGCTGAGTGCAAAGGTATGGTCATTTAGGCTCAGTGACTTCTTCATCTTCGTGAGATGTGGTGTTCTCAAAATATCATTTTTCCTTCCCTTTTCACTTTTTATTCTAGTGCTTCTAGGCCATCCTTTCATTAATTCTCAGTGTATTACTTGGAAACCCAACTCCTTTTGCACCTTTATTCAAAAATTATATATATATATACAAAAAAATTATTTTTATTTTTTTAGAAGGGTTTCTATTTTGTTTTGCAATACCATGGGTTAGAGAGACTTTTTCTTGCACTTCTTCACTTCTCCTTTTCCTTTTCACCACACCCCAGCCTAAGTTGGTTATTCACTAAACCACAAATCATGAGGATTATAGGTAGTGGGTCAAGTAAGGTCTAGGGTTCATCAAGTTTTTTCCAAAGAAAGGTAAGACTCAAGGGATGTTCAAAAGAGTTTCACACGCTCACGGGTAGGCCACAAAAGAGGTATTTATCAAATTTGGCTCACACTCTTTAAAGTTGACTAAGATCATCTCAAGAGTACACCTTTTTAAATCAATCAGACTAACGGGGCAAACTCTAGGTTTATTCATGAATAGTTCAAAGTTAGCTATCCACACAAGGCATCGACACTTAAGTCAAACAAGACTACACACTTTCGCTAGTGTTCAACGGTCATTACAAGAGAAATCAAGTTGGTACATGGCTAATCACAACTAGACGCAAAGAGTTCACATATTGCCTATGCAACTTCATTTGGTCTGGTCGTAGCTGCACATTAATGTTCGTTTGATTGAGAGCACCATTCAAGTCATCAATATTGATCGGAACCGAGACTTAAATTTTGCAAAAGAACAACTATTTTCAACATAAGCGGTGGCAAAAATTTAGGAAAAACAAAAAAAAATTGGAAGGGTCAAAATTTGCATGAATTAAAATAAAAAAGAAGAGCCACCCTCAAACATCCACGAAAAGCAATATAAAACACAATTTTAAAAACAGACAACCCAAATATATACAGAGCACGAATCACAAAATAGCACACAAAAGGTGAGAGGTGACAGCCTCACCCCACCACAAATAAAAGAAATTTGTCCTCAAATGCAATTAACATAGAATTTGAAAGGCGAAATAAATAAAAATGGAGAGAGAGGTAACGAGGGGATCCTTTCTACAT
The DNA here is from genome assembly GCA_029582725.1 of Solanum chiquidenum. Classification (NCBI taxonomy): domain Eukaryota; kingdom Viridiplantae; phylum Streptophyta; class Magnoliopsida; order Solanales; family Solanaceae; genus Solanum; species Solanum chiquidenum. The sequence goes on from JAJOOS010021517.1 coordinate 19,394, forward strand.
GCTTGCTCCATTTGGCGAGGTATTGTTGCCGACAAAATAATTACGGTTATTAAGGAATTGATCCTTTGTGCTCATTGAAATACTACTGAGAAGCTAGGCAGCAATGCAATCCAAATCCGCACATAAACCAACGAATCAAAATACTCCAGAAGTGCAGGAAATATAAAAACTAGAGTGTTGGTGTGAGTTTGGACAGATGAAAAGTGGGGGGAAATTAGTGAAGTTGAAACTTTCAAAACTTTGGCTTGCAAAGACCATCCATTTTTTGCTCACTAGGCGACGTTAGTCAAGCTTGCCGACTCACTCGGTGGACTGCCAATTGTTTAGTTTCTTCGCCGATATTTGCAGAACCTCTAATTTACGGGGGTCCAATGGGCGGTTTCCCTCGTGATAGTCGACATGGTTGGCGATTCGCCAATGATTTCCAAAGCTCGTTGAGTTTTACACACTCCAATGTTGATGATGTCTTGAGTCAAACGGCGGGTAAGATCGGATTCGCTAACCCTTTCGGCGACTCAGTGATAGATTCTATTGCTTTCCAATCTGCACTTTTGTTCACTCTCCACACTTCCATCTGCAGAATCAACACACCATTATTTTATCAAAGGAAAAGAAAATAATAAATAGTTTTGGGTTACCTCCCAAACAGCACCTTAGTTAACATCGCGGCACGATGCAAGTTAGCAACTATTCTTTATTTTCGGAGTCGCCCATGTTGTAATTAGGCGAGTCCTCAATGAATGGTGGGTAGTGACCAGATATCAAATGGCCAATTTGAGCATCCTGCGGCTGCATAGTCATGGAGTGAGAGTCTGACGCTTCATTTAACATTTCGATGTCATCCTTCATCTCATTCAATATCTTCTCATGTGCCTCAATTTTTTTTTGAATGAGTGACAGAGCCTCATCATCTTACACACCTCTCTGCTTCTTCCCATGTTTACACTCTCGAAAGGAGGAGTGCTTTTCTTTTCCCCTGGCTTGTACTTCCAATTCCATGACTCGAGTGGATAGAACATCCAACTGGGTGACTAGTGCATCCCACTCTTGTTTTCTTTTTACTTCTTTGTTGGCTTCTACCATATCATCAAGGAGTTTTGCTACAACTTTATAGGGCTGGTGTAGCATGCTGCCCTCACAAAGTTGATCAGCTATAATTCTATAATCGGGTCCAAGACCCTTAAGAAGCACTCCAGTAGCCCCTTGTCCGTCATCCCATGAGATGGGCATGGTTGCAGCACCACTTGAAACTTCAGCCACATTTCCTGAATTGTTTCATCCCCTACCTGTTTAAATGTCAGGAGGTTATCCCTGAGTTTCAATAGTTTTAAAAGGTGATGATCCGTGTGATATCCATAGTGATTCTCCATCCTTAGTTCCTGTTTTGATATTCAAACTAGTAAACCAAAACTACAATTTAGATTAGTAAAACTAAAATTAGGAAGAATAAAAAACTCTACTTAACTAAGAATTCTCAAGTAACACCACTCCCCGGCAGCGGCACCATTTTGATGCTTCCGAATTTGTAATCAACGACACAACTTCCAGTACAAGTGTCTACAATTGTGCAATAGTATAGTAACCCAACCAAGGGTTGGGGTCATTTCCCAAGGGAGTGGTTTTGAGAATTAATAGAAAAATAAAATCTAGTTCTAGCTAGTCGTAGCTAAAGACATTAACGATTTAAAACATTGTAAATTAGAGGGGGACACAACTGTGTCAAATATCAATTTTGGGGGGTTTTGTCACAAGTATAGCAAAAATGATAAAAATAACAAGAAAATCAAGTATGGGGAAGAGTTCTTGGGGTTTGACCGCAATACAAGTTGAGATAAATAAATGGGTACATGCTTTCGATAGGAAATTTGTAAGATAATAGTGACTAGGCTAAGCTTTATATGGAAATAAGCTCCCTCTCGGGCAACTTACCCCGTTTCAAGTGCGTTACTCTCGGACACTCATTTGCCGCATGAAGACCAGCCTACGCCTTACCCCACTCACTCTCTTGAGCTAAGTGTTCGAATATGGGACTAGGGCTCACCCTCTCGGGCTGAGCCTCATGTGGACCCACTCCTTAGGCCATCAGTTTAGTGGTCTTAGTTTCACGACCTCCCTCTCGGGCAAGCCAAAAACACATGGGTGGCTTTGTATTTGCAACTACAAACCCATTATATTAAACCACAACCACTAGGTGAAATAACCATTAAAATACATCTAACCTATCAGCAAGCAAGACCCAACAATAATATCAACACATATTTGCTAAATCACACCCCAAGAATGGGGGGTTTTAGCCACACATCAAGAAATAACAAAATACACCTAAAATGATAGTGAAATCAAATGGGTATAAGAAATTAAACCTTGATTTAAGCAGAAGGAAGATGAACTCCTTTCTTCAAGTTTCCAAAACCCTCTCCAAACATGAGAGTAAAAATAAAAAGTACTAAAATTATATTGTCTAATGATACTACAAAAACTAATACTCAAAGTCTTTTTCTTAAAACTCATACTAAGCTAAAATCCTCTACGAGTATTTATAGTTTTCAAAAATCTGTGCTGCGGCGGATCACTCAACGACATTAGTCAGAATCGCTGATCAACTCGGTGATTCTCCCTTCGGTGTAGTTCATCGCCGTCTTGCACCATCATTCGGTATCGTCGTGCTCTGGGTCATTGGGCGACATAGTAATGCTTCGCAAACTTCTCGGTGATGCGCCGACTGCTCTCTTTTTCCGCTGACTTGATCCTTTCCTTCAGGCTCAGCACACTAGAACAAAAGGCGAAGTGAAACCCTTCGGCGATTCGCCAAGTGGACTCGGTGATCCTCAGGCCTTCATTTTCTCGTTCTTTTCAGCCTTTTCGTTCCTTTTTGCGAAGTAATGTCCATGCTTTCCTTCAATCTTCAAATACCTGAAACTTAAAGGTTTTCATCAGATATTGAGATAAAATAAACATTTGAGGACTCAATTTCTATTAAAATATAGCCTTAAATTAGTCCAATTTGTGGACTCATCAACAACCCATACAATATTGTTCAAAACATAAAATGAAAAAAACATAAGAGAAATGGTGGACAAATCCTTGAATTCTATGAGGATTCACCAATCTTCAAGTCTTTCCTATACTAAGATCCTAGACACGGGGATGAGATTCGATATCATTAGACCCTACATTTGGATAAGAAATTTAGGCAGGAGTATGCGTTAGTGTACAAATGTACTAAATATGATAACCTGCATAAACAACTAAAACATAAGCATTAGACAATATAAGTCGTAAGCATAATCAATGCACATAGTAAATCATCATAACAATGGAGGAATACTTCCTTAAGTAACCTCAACTTATCCTTAGTAAAGACTTGGGTCATCCACCTCTAGCCACACGGATGACATCGAAAGCAACTCAAGCAACAATACAAGCTATGCATTCTTCAAACATAATAAATACGATACCTGCTAACAACTAAAACACAAGCATTAGACAACATAAGTCATAAGCATAAGCAATGCACATAGTAAATCATCAAAACAATGGGTATTCCTTCTAACCTAACATACCTTAGAAACATGGGTACCCACCTCTAGCCAACAGCATAAGACACAGATACTAGACTCCACATTTCGATAAGAAATGTACGCACCAGTAAGCATCAGTGAACAAATGTAATAAATATGATAACATACATAAACAACGAAAACATAAGCATTAGACAACATAAGGAATAAGCATAATCAATGCACATAGTAAATCATCATAACAATGGAGGAATACTTCCTTAAGTAACCTCAACTTATCCTTAGTAAAGACTTGGGTCATCCACCTCTAGCCACGGGGATGAGAGTCGATATCATTAGACTCTACATTTGGATAAGAAATTTAGGCAGGAGTATGCATTAGTGTACAAATGTACTAAATATGATAACCTGCATAAACAACTAAAACATAAGCATTAGACAATATAAGTCATAAGCATAATCAATGCACATAGTAAATCATCATAACAATGGAGGAATACTTCCTTAAGTAACCTCAACTTATCCTTAGTAAAGACTTGGGTCATCCACCTCTATTCATACTTATTTCATGGAAAGCAACTCAAGCAACAATACAAGCTATTCATTCTTCATAACATAATTCATACTATTCTTGCTAACATTTAAGGACACAAGGATTCGCCTCCTTGATTCCTATAAAGGATAAAAGGTATTCACCTCTTGCCTTGCTCTAAAGGCTAATGGGTATTCACTTCTAGCCTTACATACTTTAGGATCATGGGTACTCGCCTCTATGTCCAACATCATAAGACACAGGTACTCGCCTCCACATCTTTCTATAAGGATCATGGGTACTCACCTCCATGTCCAATCATCAGATAAGGAACGAGTGTAGATTTCTCTAGTTTAGTTATACATAATAGGAACGTGGAGATTCGCCTTTTGTGCAACATCAAGGAATAAGGGTAGTCGCCTCACATCCTACATCATATGACATAGGTAATTACCTCATGCTTTCTAGCTTAGAAATATGGGTAACTGCCTCATATCCTTCTAATATGGACGTCGTGGGTTATCACCTCATGCCTCATCAATCACATCGTGTTTTAACTTAGATACATTTTAGGTGAGCATTCCTTTGAATCTAGAATCATTCAATGTGAGAAAGCCTTTCACATTCATACATACATAAGGAATCGTGTGGGTAAATCCCTTCCACAACAATCCTATCTAAAATCAACAATTCATGTTTAAGCTTTACATTCAAAGCCCTACAAATCATAATCATAATACATGCTTCAGTCTCAAATCAATCAATATCATAATCATCTCATATGCTTCAATGTCAAGGAAATTCTAATCATGATTCATCATATAGCCTTCAATCTCAAAGCACTCCTAATGTATCTCATCAATACTATAAGAATACATCTAAACCCACAAATTCGCCTTTCATGGCATAAAACCCATTTACATCAATTTCATCTTTCTAGACATGAGTTACGCATGGTTACCTGTAAATTTATCCTAAAAAAAATATTCATATCAATTCACGCATAAACAATTATAACCCAATCATTTGGATCAACATTCATCAAGACCCACAACATTAGAAGAAACCCTAACTCAAATTGGGGAATTTCTACTTTTCAATTGGGGAATCTTGGAGGATCCATGAATGAAAGGATTTCATGGATGAAAAGCTATCATACATTGATATCAAAGCCCACAAATGCTTGAGGAATGGAGACTTAACCTTGATCCTAGCTTGAACTCATTCTTCTTCTTCAAGTTCTAGAGAGAGAAATATTTTTGAGAAGAACCCAATTCTTTTGGTGATTTTTAGAGAATGACTTGAATGAATGAATTTTGGGGTTAAAATCACTTATATAGGGGTCCAAGGCATGGGTGAAACGACCTAGCTTTGACTTAATTAAAACCGGAAAAGACCCATGTCCTCTAACTAAAAGATGTCAAACCCTTTTTCACGAGTGGCTTCACGAGCCGTCAAGGGTCACACAGCGCGTTATGCTGCTCGTGGTCCATTGACTTGTGTCTAGGTTTGCCAGCACTCCACTACTAAAGGCTAACACTAGACCACGACAACACCCACAACCTTTGGTGGCCTTTAGGAGTCGTCAAGTGGCTCGTGGGGAGGGTGTCATTTTGGTAGACTCTAGGGAGCTCACTTCCTCACCTTCACGAGTGTCACCATGACTCGTGGTCCCCACCGCGAGCTATCTTGGTTGTCGTGGGAGGTGAACTTTCATTGGTCACTCACTACCTAGGGCAATGGGCACCACTACGAAGCGTGGTGCCTTTCACGATCCGTATGGGCCTTCGTGGAGGGTGCCAAGGCTCAAATCTCTAAGTCTTGACTTAGCACTTAGCCCCTAGCTTATCCTACTAGATTTACACATCTAAAGGCTATGTCACGACCCTAGTAAAAAGTATGTGTTAGTACAATAATTTACTAAATATGATGTCTAGAATAAATCATCAACTTGAGCATATAAGAGGCATTAGTCAACATAAGACATATCCCACAATCATAAGAGACGATAACATAAGTCATAAGCATAAGAGACATAATCATAAGACATAGGTTATAAGCATAATAGATAACCACATAATTAAGAGCATAATATGCAACATAGACATAGTGTAAGCCTTAGTCATCATAAGGCATGAACTTTGAACATAAGAGATTCTTCATATTCATAGCATAGTCAATACTTAGTTTTTCATAACATAATAGAAACACTTCATAAGTAGCTTCAAGTCATACTTGTGCAATACATGGATAAGGCCCCATAATCTCACCCACACCAAGTACCACCTTAGGCCATCATACATACTTACAATCTCTGATCTCAACCTTAGCTTATTTCTCATAGACAAGGGAATCTACCACCTTTAGTCAATCATATCATGGAAGGCAACTATAGCAACAATCCATCATAACATACATCATAAGCATATTCATTACAGAGGCCATCATAACATCAGAGAACATACCATGAGTACCCTCAAAGCATACTTGTGCAATGTATGGGTAAGATCCCATAATCTCACCCATGCTAAGCAAATCTTCTCAAGTAACCATAGTTCATAATTCATAGTCTTGTTGTGATAGTGGGAATTTTCCTTAACCGATATAGACCATGTGAGCTTATCATCGAGTTCAGTGTTGACCACACCGAAAACAATTGTCTTACTTGCCTAAGGTAAGACCATGGCATGTTAGCTATAACTGGATCCTATAGCTAAATATTCTACGGGGGCATGTAGTTTATGGTATAAGGAGGTCGCTACTAGAACCCCAGACTCGACTTTGGTAGAAGGTTTCCATCTCATAAGATACATACTTTGGGAACCTTGACTCAACTAGAGTAGAAGGAACCCATTTGGAATGCCGGACTCAACTGGTATAAAAGCTTTCATCTCATATTCAATATCCACTAGGTTCTAAGGATAATTCCCAATGAGTACTTGTTAAGTCTTAACTTGTTTCATTAGAATAGCTCATTAGATCATGCGCGAGAATAACCTTTACCGTCCATGTCCACAGGTAACATTAGATTCAATTAGGTCAGAATTGCCTTTCAACCTTAGAATCTTCCTTATGTGAGAAACCCTTTCACATCACGTTCATTATGTGTTCATGAGAATAGCCTTTCAACAAACACAATAACATTATCTTAATCATTGACACTTCATTCATAGTCATGCATAAGGGTGTATGTGAGAATTTCCTTTCACCAACACCACAATTACATCATAGTTATAATCACTTTACTCTAAAAGTGTTCTTAAAGAATATACACAACCTTCATAGTTCACACATTATATCATATCTTGCCTTTTTAAGGTTCAAAGATCATATCACATCACACATCTAGAATGACTATATTAGACATAGATATAATCAAAATTCAAGCAAGCAAATCATTACATGTATGATCTCATATACACATAATATAGGTCATGTGGGTGAAGTCCTTCCCCAATAATACCATATGCAATTTAACATACATAATAGCTTTACTATTAAATCCTTATCATTCCTAGTTCATTCATATTAGCTTTTACCCTCAAACCCCTAGTGATCAACATTCATGAATACAAGTGTTACTCTCAAAGCTTTACTTCATACAATCATCAGACACACGTAGATCACAAGACATTCTAGTCATAACCTTCATCTTTAAGCCATTCTAGTCATAATTTATCATATAGGTTCCATCTCAATCATTACTAGTCATGATCCATCATATATAATACATTATAATTCAATTCATGTTCACATGTTTCTATTCTTGAACAATTACTATGCATATCATCAATTTTAGAAGATCAACTATCAGTCCTCAACTTTACTTCACAAGGCATAAACCCACATTCTACAATTTCATCAATTAGCCTAGGGTTAAGCAGAGTAAACATGTAATATCTTATTTAGGGGTTCTAATCTCAATAAATTCTTAAAGAAATTCATCAATCTTAGAAGATCACATCTAAGCCCTTAATTTCCTCTTTCATGACATAAAAACAAATATATCAATTTCACCCTAAAATCTTAGGTTAATCAGGAATACATGTATAATCTTACTAACAACATGTAATTACATCATAATCAATCATAAACAACCATTATCCACTCAATTGGATCAACATATAACCATACCCACAATATAGAAAGGAACCTTAACTAGAACTGGGGATTCATCTTCACAATTGGGGCAAACATGGGGGCTTCATGGATGAAAGGGATCCATTAATGAATAATCCATCATACCTTGATTACAAAGCCTAAAAAGATTGAAACAATGGAGACTTGAACTATATCAATTTCACCATAAAATCTTACGTTAATCAAGAATACATGTATAATCTTACTAAAAATATGTAATTACATCATAATCAATCATAAATAACCATTATCAACTCAATTGGATCAACATATAACAATACCCACAATATAGAAAGGAACCTTTAACTAGAATTGGGGATTCATCTTCATAATTGGGGGAAACTAAAGGGATCCATGAATGAATAAGCCACCATACCTTGATTACAAAGCCTAAAAACTTGAAACAATGGAGACTTGACCTATATTTACCACCTCCTCCTCCTCCTCCTCCTCCTTCTCCTTCTCCTTCTTCTTCTTCTCCTTCTTCTTCTCCTTATTCTCCTACTCCTTCTTCTTCTTCTTCTCCTCCTTCTCCTCCTTCTCCTCCTTCTTATCCTCCTCCTCCTTATTCTCCTACTCCTTCTTCTTCTCCTTCTTTTCCTTCTCCTTATTCTCCTTCTTCTTCTTCTCCTTCTTCTCCTCCTTCTTCTTCTTCTCCTTCTTCTTCTCCTTCTTCTTCTTCTCCTCCTTCTTCTACTCCTTCTTCTTCTCCTCCTTCTTATTCTCCTTCTCCTTTTTTTCCTTCTTCTTCCCCTTCTCCTCCTCCTCCTCCTCCTCCTCCTCGTTCTTCTTCTTCTTCTTCTTCTTCTTCTCCTTCTTCTTCTTTTTCTTCTTTTTCTTCTTCTTATTCTTCTTATTTTTCTTCTTCTTATTCTTCCTCTTCTTATTCTTCCTCTTCTTGTTCCTCTTCTTCTTCCTCTTCTTCTTCTTCCTCTTCTTCTTCCTCCTCTTCCTCTTCCTCCTCTTCCTCTTCCTCCTCTTCCTCTTCCTCCTCTTCCTCTTCTTCCTCTTCCTCTTCTTCCTCTTCCTCTTCTTCCTCTTCCTCTTCTTCTTCTTCCTCTTCTTCTTCTTCCTCTTCTTCTTCTTCCTCTTCTTCTTCTTCTTCTTCTTCTTCTTCTTCTTCTTCTTCTTCTTCCAGTTCAAGTGCCAACGATCGTGAGTAGTAATATAACCCAACCAAGGGTTGGGGTCGAGTCCAAGGGAGCAGTTAGTAGTCAAAAATCAAACATAAAAGTAAAATTTTGTTCTAATCAATCATAGCTACAAATATTAACGAATAAAAGTATACTAAATCAAAAGGTGACACGAATTTCAATTATCAATGGGGGGTTTGTATTGAACTAATAAACAAAAATAGTAAAAATATAAAGATGCGAAATAGGGAGACGGGATTCTTGGGATGTGATAGGAATATGGGATAAAATAAATAACAGGGTAAATGTTATTGATAATAAATCGCTGTAAAATTTGCAACTAAGCTAGACTTTAGTAGGGATAAATTTTTTCTTGAATAATATACCCCGAATCAAACTAATTTCTCTCGAACACCGATTTGTAGCAATTAAGCGCATGCTTCACCTTAGCCCATTCACTCTCTCGAGCTGAATGTGTGAGAGAAGGTCTAGGATTAACTCTCTCGAGCTGAACCCACGACAACCCAATAACCACAAGCTATAGATTTAGTAGTTTTGGTTTTAAAGCCTCTCTCTCGAGCAAGCCAAAAACACAAAGATGAATCGTATTTGCAACTACAGTCCCATTAAATTGAAAACAACTACTAAACGAAATCACATTTAAACAGCAAATAGACTATCAATGAGCAACACCCAACAGTAAATTTATCCCATATTCACATAATCACACCCCAAGAATTGGGATTTTAGATAGACATGGTGAAGAGATAGAAATTGATACCGATAAGTGTTTCCATCAAATGGGTACGATAGAAAATGTCTCTACACACGTCTAAGATGAAGATTCTTTAATGCCTACTTCCAATTTCTTGGAGTTGAAAACCGTCAAAGCTCAAGAACAATGTCTCCCAAAAACTATAACAACTAAAACTAAAATAATTCTAAGTCTCCGCTCAAAATACTCTAAAATTCAATAATAATTTGATACTAAGCTAATAATTTGAACAAGTATTTATGGTGTTCGTAAATTTATGCTGCGAAGGATCACTCGACGCAGTTAGTCGGGATCAACTGTCAACTCGGCGATCCACCCTTTGGTATATTCCATCGTCTTTTCGCTTTAGCCTTCAGCATCTTCATGTTTTGAATCATTGGGCGATACAGTACAGTTTCGCGGAACTGTTCGGCGGCACGCTGACTGCTCCCTTTCATCGCCAACTTGATCTTTTCCTTCAGGGCTTCAATACACTAGAACATTAGGCGAGGTCAAGGCCATTCGCCTATTAAGTGGTGTCATTTAAAATCATTTTAAACCACCTATAAAAAGATTCTAGACACCAAAATTAAGTCATCCAACTCATTATTCCTAAATTCCCAAATCACTTTATCCTCTCTAGAACTTCAAGTAAGAAGAAGAAGGAAGTTGGAGCTAGGGTTTAAGGAGCAAGGTCTTCTACTCAAATTCATAGAGATTCATTTCTAAGGTATGGTAGTCCTTCATTCATGGATAGCCTTCATCCATGGATCCCCTTTAAATCCCAATTTAAAAACTAGAAATCCCAAAAGTTAGGGTTTGATTCCAAACTCATGGATTCCTTTTAAAATCATTTATAATGATTTAATTATGTTATATTATGTATAAATTTATGGTTCTTATGGTTTTATGTTGAATTCCCCAAGAATCCATATATTCCCTATATTTCCCAATTATGATCTTGAGATATGGGTTTGTTGACGAAAGAAGAGTATTATGAGATTATGCATGTAGTGATTTGATTACTTGAATTATGATGATATCCATGTCTAATGTATTAATTCAATATGTGTTGATTTGATATGATATTTGACCCTTGTAAGGGCAAGATATGATATTATGCATGTTTTATGAAGGTTATGTATATTGTTTAAGAACACTTTGAGAGTAAAGTAATTATGATTATGATCTTGTTGTGTGTTGTTGAAAGGTTATTATCACTTACACACCTATGTATGAATATGATATGATGTGAATGGTTTTCTCACAATATGAAGATTCTAAGGTTGATAGGCTATTCTCACCTAATTGAATCTAAAACTATATGTAGACATGAACAATGAAAGGTTATTCTCCCGCATGATCTATGAGCTATCTTATGAATTATGTTGGATTGAGTGTCAAGACATTCTATCATGAATATGAACTTACGTCAAGACTTAACATGTACTCCATGGGAATTAATGCTTAACACCGAGTGGATATTGTATATGAGATGGAAGTTTTTACCCTAGTTGAGTCCGGCTTCCAAAGAAAGCTTTTACACTAGTTGAGTCTGGGTTCCCAAAGTATGTCTCATGAGATGGAAACCTTCTACCCTAGTTGAGTCTGTGTTTCTAGAAGCAATCTCCTTATCTCATAAACTATGTGCACCCATAACTATTTACCTAGTGGATCAACCTAAGCTAAAAGTATTGTTCTACCTTAGGCAAGTAGGACACCCCTTTTCGGTGTGGGTAACACTGGATTCCATGTTAAGCTCACATGGTCTATATCGGTTAAGGCTTATTCCCACAACAACAATATGAATAAGAATATTAATGATGGCCTAAAGAGGTTTACTTAGCATGTGTGAGATTTATGGGTTCTTATTCATGCATTACACAAGTATGCTCTAAGGTTATTTATGAAGTGTTTCTCTTATGCTAAGATGACCTATGTATTGATTATGTCTATCACTTATGTTTTTATGACTTATGCTCTCTAAACTCTCAAATCATGTTTAAACTTGGTAATAGCATATTTTCAAATGATATGTCCCTTTTAGAATGTTTTAAATATGTTTATGCATGGCTATCATACTTAGTGCATTATTGCACTAATGCCTACTTTTTCTGCATTTTCCCAAGTGTAGGGTTCGGTTCTCAAGGTGGTTCTCATTGTGGCTAAAGCCTTGATTTGCTCATTTCTCCTAGCTTGTTAGTGAGTCCTCATGATTTGAGGATGGATGTTTTCACTTAGTGGTTTCATTTCTTGTATTTCCTTTTTGGACTATGTTGTGTGGGTTGTGTCCCTTTCTCATTTCGAAGTTTGTAATATATGGTTGTGTTGAGACTAAGAGTTTAGACTTCCGCTTTTGTTTTTATGAATTTTTTTTACTTGAAATGCATTTTTACTCCTACTGTTCTATTGCTTATGTTATATATGCTAAGTGGCTTTTATGTAGTCTTTCGGGGTTCTATTCGCCATGTTACATCTAGGGGTACCCCTGGGTCGTGACACTAAAAGTTGGGTTGTCTTTTGTCTAAAAGCTAGAAAGATGATCTCTCAAGGTTGCATCTATCATATAGTTAGGGTGATGGATGCAGATTCCGAAACCCCTTCTCTTAAGTCGATCCCGATTGTTAATAACTTTCTAGAAGTATTTCCCGATGATTTGCCCGGTATTTCTCCTGATAGGGAAATACACATTAGTATTTACCTACTTCCTGATATGCAACCTATCTTTATTTCTCCTTATAGAATTGCTCCGGTTGAACTGAAGGAGTTGAAAGAACAATTGAAGGATCTATTGGATAAACGTTTCATTCGATTGAGTATCTCTCCATTGGGTGCTTCGGTTTCATTTGATAAGAAAAAGGATAGTTCACTCCGAATGTGTATCAATTATCGACAACTGAACAAGGTGACCATTAAAAATAGGTATCCTTTCCCAAGGATTGATTATTTGTTTGACCAACTTCAAGGTGCAAGTTATTTCTCTATGATTGATCTTTGTTCAGGTTATCACCAATTAAGGGTGAAAGATGACGACATCTCGAAGATGGCTTTCCGAATGCGGTATGGTCACTGTGAGTTTCTAGTAATGTCATTTGGTTTGACTAACGCTCTGACGGTATTTATGGACTTGATGAATAGAGTATTCAAACAATATCATGACAGGTTTTTGATCGTGTTTATTGATGATATTTTAATGTACTCAAGAAGTGAGAATGAGCATATTTATCATTTGAGGATCATATTGCAAATCCTTAAAGACCAATAACTTTTACCCAAGTTTAGCAAATGTGAATTTTGGATAAGGTTCGTAGCTTTTCTTGGGCATATTGTGTCAAACAAGGGTATTGAGTTAGATCCTAGGAAGATGAATGTGGTCAAGAGTTGGCCTAGACCTCTATCACCTTCTGATATTATAAGCTTTTTGGGTTTAGTCAGTTATTATAGAAGGTTTGTTGAAGGTTTCTCTTCAATTGCCTCTCCTTTGACGGCTTTGACTCAAAATAAGGCTAAGTGCATATGGTCGGAAGCGTATGAGAAAAGTTTCCAAGAGTTGAACTATAGACTTACTTCTGCTCGGTGTTGACCTTATTGGAAGGGATGGATGGTTTTGTGGTTTATAGTGATGCCTCTAGAATCGGGCTAGGGTGTGTTCCAATGCAAAATGGAAAAGTTATTGCCTATGCCTCAAGGCAACTTAAAGTTCATGAGAAGAACTAGTCGTATTTTCTCTAAAGATTTGGAGACACTATTTGTACGGAGTTCATGTTGATGTGTTTACCGATCACACGAGCTTTTGATATGTGTTTAGTCAGAAAGACTTGAATCTTCGCCAAAGAAAGTGACTTGAGTTATTGAAGGATTATGACATGAGTGTTCTTTATCACCCCGACAAAGCTAATGTAGTAGCAGATGCTCTTAGTAGGTTGTCTATGGGTAGTATTGCTCACATCGGTGATGATAAGAAAGAATTGGTACGAGATGTACATATATTTTCCCATTTGGGTGTTCGGTTGAAGGACACTACCAAGGGTGGTGTCATGGTTCATAATAGTTCTGAATCATCTTTCGTGAGTGATGTTAAAGCTAAACAATGTCTAGATCTAATCTTAGTAGAATTGAAAGAAGCAGTACTCAAGAAGTCCGTAGAGGTTTTCTCCCAAGGGGGAGATATGGTACTTAGATACCAAGGTCGTTTGTGTGTTCCAAATATTGATGACTTAAGGGAATAATTTTTTGTAGAAGCCCATAGTTCTCGGTATTATATTCACCCGGGAGCCACAAAGATGTAATGTGACTTGCGGGAAGTCTATTGGTGGAATGGGATGAAGAGGGATATTGTGGGATTTGTGGCTAAGTGTCCAAATTGCCAACAAGTGAAGGTTGAGCATAAAAAACTGGGAGGTTTATCCCAAGATATTAGCATTCCTACTTGGAAGTGGAAAGATTTGAATATGGACTTTATAGTAGGGTTGCCACATACTCAGCACCAATATAATTTGATTTGGGTTCTAGTAGACCAAATGACGAAATCAGCTCATTTCATTCCTATCAAGGTTTCTTATGTGTCGGAAGACTATGCTAAGATATATTTGAGAGAAATGGTAAGGTTGCATGGTGTGCCCTTGTCTATTATTTCCGATAGAGGTACTCGGTTTACTTCTCAGTTTTGGAAGTCATTTTAAAAAGGTCTTGGAACTAAAGTGAAGCTTAGCACAAATTTTCACCCACAAACCAATGGGCAAGCTGAGTAAACGATACAAACTTTAGAGGATATTTTTTGAGCATGTGTCATCTATTTCAAGGGAAGTTGGGATGATCACTTGCAATTAATAGAGTTCTCTTATAATAATAGTTACCATTCTAGTATTGGTATGGCCTCCTTTGAAGATCTTTATGGAAGGAGGTGTAGGTCTCCTATAGGGTGGTTTAAAGTGGGTGAAGTTGCCTTGATCAGACTCGAGCTAGTTCATGAGGCTATGGAGAAAGTCCGGCTTATTAGAGAGAGGTTGAGAACAGCCCAAAGCCAACAAAAGTCATATGCCGATGTTAGAAAGAGAGACCTTGAGTTTGAGGTTAATGATTGGGTTTACTTGAAATCTCACCCATGAAGGGTGTGATGAGATTTGGGTAGAAAAAGGAAACCTATTCCCCGATACATAGGCCCGTATCAAATTTCAAGTTGTATGCGTAAAGTTGCTTATGAGTTAGATTTGCCAAATGAGTTGGCAACTGTGCATCCCATTTTCCATGTCTTTATGCTTAAGAAGTGTTTTCGGCGATCCAACATCCATAGTTTCCCTTGAAGGACTGGGAGTTGATGAGAAACTTTCATATGAGGAAGTTTCAGTTGAGATTTTGGACCGACAAGTTAAGAAATTGAGAAATAACGAAATAGCTTATGTGAAGGTTTTATGGAGGAACCAACTAGTTGAGTGTTCCACTTGGGAGGCGAGGCCGATATGAAGTCCCAAATCCTCATCTTTTTCCTTCTACTCCTACTTTAGTTTAAGGTAATGAATTTCCTCTTGGTTTGTTTTATGTTTAGAAGTCATGTGTGTTTTATGTGTTTCCATGATTTCTTATATGCATGTTCATGAAAAACTTAAGTCTTGAAAGAAATGACTTATGTGAATTATTTTCCTCATGTTGTTGTGCATTGAGTATGAGTTGCCTATAGACTTCATGAGATGATTTGATGAACATGTTTTAGATATGCTTTTTGAGATTGAATTGTTTATGGCCTCCAGGAGATGGTGTTGAGCATGATTTTAAGTTTGGAGATGATAGTACCTCCGTGAAGTACGGAATTTGAAAATTTCATGCATATTGGGTTGTTAGATGTAGTTCCTACTTCCTCATAGTTCATTGAGTATGTTTGGCTTGGAGATGATGTTTCCTCCTTAGTTGTGTGCATTTTGATGTATTGCATGCATGATGGGCTTCTAGTCTAGAGTCGTTTCCTTTAAGAGGTGTCTAGAACGTCATTCAAGGATTAATGATCCCAAGGGGGAGATAATGTAACATCCCAAACTCAAATAGAGGGCATAGCATGTTAGAACTTCAAGGTGCCACCCCGCAAGGACCAACCATGGGTCCATGGAGGAGCATTAAGAAGACTTCCCAAGGCAGTGAACCATGCCAGGACCCACGCCCCATGGATGGGTACATGGCTCATGGTTAGGGGGTTCGTGGATGGACTTTTTCAAAGTCAAGACCGCGCCGGACCAGGACGGGTCGTAGGTCCATCGGCGGGGTCTCGTGAGTGGACATTTGGACGGTTAAGTTGAGAACTGAAGGATATTTTCCAGTTTTAATTAAGTTGAAGTGGTGTCATTTTGCCTAAGTCTAGAACACCTATATAAGTATTTTTAACCCCCAAAATCCCCAATTCAAGTCATTCTTTCAAATCCCAAAAGAAAACCCAAAACTCCTCTAAAAAATTCTCACTCTAGAAGTTTGAAGAAGAAGGAAGAAATTGAAGTTAGGTCAAGTTCAAGTCTCCAATCTTAAATCTTGTGAGGGATTTGTAATCAATGTATGATAGCTTTTCATCCATGGAACTCTTCTATCCATGGAGTCCCCTAGAATTCCCCCAATTTGATGAAGAATTCCCCAATTCTAGGTAGGGTTTCTTCTAATGTTGTGGGTTATGGTGATTGTTGATCCAATTGAGTGGATTGTGATTGTTTGTGATAGAACTAATAGAATTACATATTTTTAGAGTGAAATTACATGTACCCATGCCTATTCCCTGATTCTAACCTAGAACTGATATAATTGGGTGATGCCCTGAAAGGAAACTTTATGGTTTAGGCTTGTCCTTATAGGATTGATGAATTACGATTAGAATTGCTTAAGAATAAAGTTTAGATGATTATCATGAGATCTAGAGCTTTGAGAGTAAATCTTATGATGAGAATTATTGGTAATTGATGTTATTGTTGAGGAAGGGATATTTCCCACATGAATTTCTTAGATTTGAATATATGAATGTGAAAGGTTTACTCACATGAATATTTCTAGGTTGAAAGGATTGTTCACCTAAAATGAATCTAGACTAAAAGATTATGTAATTGATGAGGCTAGAGGCGATTACCCTTGACCTCCATATGAAAGGATATGAGGTGATGCATGATTCTCATACTCCTTAGAATTGAACAAGAGGCGATTCCCCACGTTCATATTATGATGAATGGACATGGAGGCAAGTACCTATGCTCCTTATGAAATGATGTGGAGGTGAGTACCCATGTTATATGATGAGATTATGGAGGAGAGAACCTGCAATGTAAAAGTAAGTAAGGCAAGAGGTGAATACCCATTAGCCTTTATAAGCTAGGCAAAGAGATGAATCCCCATGTGTTTAAAAGTAGGTATAAACTATGTAAATTATCTTATGAACAATGAATAGCATGGATTGTTACTTAATATGCTTTCCATGATATAAGCTTGACTAGAGGTGGATCACCCAAGTCTTGACTAAGGATGAGTAAGGTTGCTTGAGAAGTATTCCTTTATTCTTACTATGATATTGATTTATGTGCATTGATTATGCTTGTGGTTTGTATTGACGAACCATGATGTCTATGTTGTTTATGCTAGCTATCATATTTAGTACATGATTGTACTAAGGCATACTCTTGTCTACATTCTTATCAAATGTAGGGTCCGACGATATAGATTCTCACACTCGTGGCTAGCTTCATTGTTGATCAAGGAAGTGAAGATTTGGTGAGTCCTCATTGTGTTCGAGGATTTGATCACCACTTTCTTTTATGTCTTTCATATTATGTATTGGACCATTGTATAGGATGTGACCCAAGACTTTACTCATGTTGTTTAGATGGTTTGAGACAATTGTGTTAGACTTCCGCTCATTTTATAAAAGACTTTGATTGTGTTGAAATGTTTTAAATTCCCGCTCATTTCTATTACTTGATGTTATGATATGCTAAGTGTCTTGTATGAGGCCTCTCAGGGTCTTATATGCCTTGTTGCAGCTAGGGGGTACCCCTGGGTCATGAAAATCAATCCTAAAAGGATATATCTAAACCCATAAAGTTTCCCATCATGGTATCAAGCCCACTTATATCAATTCTAACTTAGAAACTTAGGATAGGCATGGGTGCATGTAGATTCATCCTCAAAACATGTAATTCTATAAATTCAATTAAACAATCATAATCCACTTAATTGAATCAATATTTATCATAACCCACAACATTGGAAGAAACCCTAACAAGAATTGGGAGAATTCTTCTTCAAATTGGGGAATTCTAAGGGACCCCATGGGAGAAAGGATCCCATGTATAAAAAGCTTGAAGATTGGAGACTTGTGTCACGACCCAAGCCTAGGGCCTAGACGTGACCGGCGAATGGGGAACCCGAAGGAACCCCAAACAAGCCTCATAGCGTATCATTACACATCCTTGGTTGCGGAAGCAATTAAATGACCATAAGCGATAAGCATAATC
>JAJOOS010021518.1:0-43486 GCA_029582725.1 Solanum chiquidenum
CATCAAATAAAGTATGCTTTGGAACTTATAGCTGAGGTTGGGATGTCAGCAGCTAAGCCTGCAGGTACTCCTATTGATGTTAATGTTAAACTAACCTCAAAACTATATGATGAACATGAGAAAAGTCATGGAGCTCCTGAAGATCCTGTAGTAGATCAGACAATGTATCAAAGATTAATTGGAAAACTGTTGTATCTGAACATGACAAGACCAGCCTTGTCTTTCAGCACACAGAACCTAAGTCAGTTCCTACAACAGCCAAAGAAATCTCACATGGATGCAGCCTTAAGAGTAGTGAGATATCTGAAAAAACAGACTGGGCAGGGGTTATTGTTTCCTAGCTCTTCTGATGAAGTAGTCACTGCATTTTGTGATGCAGATTGGGCATCTTGTCCACTTACCAGAAGATCAGTAACAGGCTATGTGGTTAAGGTAGGGAACTCTTTGGTGTCATGGAAGGCAAAGAAGCAGACTATAGTTTCCAAGAGCTCAGCTGAAGCTGAATATAAGAGCCTTGCCTCCACTGTGTCAGAGTTAATTTGGTTACTTAGAGAAATAGAAGTTGAAGTGCAGCTACCAGTTCAAGTGTATAGTGATAGTAAAGCTGCTATACAGATTGCTGCAAATCCGGTATATCATGAGAGAACAAAGCATATTGAAATCGATTGTCATTTTATAAGGGAAAGATTACAACAAGGTTTGATCAAAGTTAACTACCTTCCTACACAAGAGCAGCCTGCAGATGTACTAACAAAAGGACTATCAAAGTATCAACACGAATATCTCTTATCCAAGTTAGGTGTCTTGAATATTTTTTGCCCCACCTAACTTGAAGGGAAGTGATGAGATATGAGTGTAAGGTAGTTAAGAAGTTAGTTATTTCACCAAGATGCTCAAGGGTAGTATAGACCTTTTGTATTGTTTGTTATAACTAATTCCTTTCAAGATTAGTTAGTTTGATTAGAAGTTAGTGACTCTATAAATAGTACTTTTCAGCATTGTAATAGTTAGTCTTTGAACTCAAATAATGAGAGTTTCTCTTCTTCTATTTTAGCTCCTTGTTAATGGAGGTTTTGTGTTAATTTTGTTTCAGTTCATTGTAGTTCAGTTTAGATAATCCTTCTCGGTCTCTTTGAATTGATTTTTGAGGTGTGAGTTAAGCTACTCAAAAAATAATTTGATATGGGACCAAAATCAGACTCGATTCGATGTGGGCCTCCAGGTCCCGAACCATGCAGGGGTGGAATGTACTCTATAAACGTGCATGCACCGGACCGGACAATGGAATTCCAATTTCCAAATAAAGAATGTCCAAATTTGGGCGTGAGGGGGTGAAGAATGGATGAATCCCACATTGGTGAAGGACGAGAATCCTAAGTTTCTTATAAAGGAAGGACAATCCTCCTAGGCGTGAGTTATGCCCAAGGCTTAGTTTGACATGTAAGCCAACAATATACCCAGTATGTTATTACAAGTGGAGTCGGATAAACAAACTTAGGCAAGCACGTTGATAGATATATAGTGGCTTGGAGGATTGCTATTTAAGGCATATCCAAAATTGTTAAGTTTTTTACATTTTGCCATTTCAAAGTCAACTTCACACCTTACAAGATTGAAATTCAAAATTTCAGATTTAGATTTTTAATTGAAATAATCCAGATTTGGATGCAATTTCAGACCTCTGGTAAATTTTCTCGTGATGTAAATTTAATGTGATATGAATATGTTTTTTCATGAAGATTGGATAGTGATTATAATTTGTCAATATTGATTATAAATTAAATACTTTGAGAAAGTTAGATACAACTTAAATATGACACCTAAAATTGGCTACATGTTTGCAAATCAGATGGTTGAGCCCACCAAGATTTCCAAGTTATCTCAGGATTGGGCTCTAGTTGATTGCAGGTTCTTGTTCCATGGGCTTGGTTTGGGCTTCCTACCACATTGGTTTAGGCCTTCTTTTTTCATTCCTCCAATGAAGATTTTCATACATTGACAATTAATACTAGTAGTCCTTTTACTAAAATTCTATAACTTCTAGACATAAAATATTGATCAATTTCTGTTCATATATCTAAACCACAATAGATAGGGTTATTCGATATTTATGATGGTCGATACAATGAATCTTCACAGATAGTTAGTCCATACTAGTGTTGATGGAATAGACAACAAATAGTTGATGTGCGAACTTAGTGTTGGTGAGACAAAAAATGTTTGACATAATATAGTAGGCAATTTCTTTTTATATGCCTAAATCTCGATAGACGAAGTTATTCGATTACCGGAATACAATTAAGCCTTGATAAACAAAGTAATTATTCAAGGTGAGAGATAACAAATGCCTGAATATAATTGGTGTGCGAACAAGATAATCTGAATAAGATATATAGCTGTAAAAAATCAACTTCAAAATTGAAATTATCCAATATCCAATGGTAAAACCAAAATTAATCAAGCTAATAATTAACCTTTTAAAACAAACTATCTCATAGAATTTGAACTCAAAGCAACATATATTTTTTGACGTATAATATAGGCCCAAGCACATGCAGTACTCATTTGGGAGTGATTCTTAGAGAATATTATCTTAGGAAAAAAGGCAAGTTATTATTGATCATACTCATTAATGTCGTACTTTTATAACTTCTTTGCTTTTAATTAAAAACTAGGCCAGTCAATCATGTCTTAGTGAACTTGCTGTCTATTACTAATTTAATCATTTTAATATAAATGTGATTAGCAAGTCATCATTTACAATCCTAGTTTTTTCATCTCATAAATTGCAAGTAGATAATCACCTTATAAGCTTTGTCGTTACCTATAGCGCAAAAATTCACTTTTTTTTTATTGGATGATATTTTATTACTTTTGAATCGATCTATGGATTACAAAATATTTACAATATATACATACAATACAATCACACTCATTTTCAACGTCTCAGTAACTTTAGATTATGGATTTACCTATGTTAGACAAACATGCATATATAACTCTAGGATCAAACTTTTAATATCATGCCAAAATCTATAGCTGATAACAAATGCACAATTTTATTTTTTAACTAAGTCCACCAAGCAAGCACCATATTTGATCATGACTCCGATCCGGGCCATTCAGCCCCTCGTGGGCCTTGCCTAAGCAACAATGAAGCTAGACTCTAGCATACGAGTTTGACTGAAGTCAGGAATTTCGATCTAAACTCTAAATTGTCTTAAGTAATTCATTCTAGCTACATGTACAAATTAGTAATTTAGAATCGAGTAACTTAAAAATCAAATTCTGATTCTACTAGTAATTTTGAGTTTGTCGATAATTATTCATAAGAGTTAGTTTTAAAAGGATAGAACCAATGATTTTAATTATTACCATGCTAACATGATTATTTGAATCAGGACTTTTGATTTTTCAGAGTGAGTTAATATTATATCATAGTACAAGACATGATTATTACTTGGAGGTTAATGAAATTAACAATCTAAATAAACAAATGTACTTTGAAAAGACAGCAAAAGCCCATACATATGATTTGGTCACATGGTTAAAGAATTAAAACATCATCTTTTCCAATTTTCATAAATATATATAACCTTATTATCGCCAAAACTTATAACAAAATACAAAGGCTTTTGTGTTCTAACTAACATCAAAGAGAAAGAACAATAATGTACACTAACAAAGCTTCTATTCAAAGAGAAAGCTTTGTTATTCAAGTTTCAGAAAATTTTCAATCTTCATCACAAGCTATTAGCCCTTCTTCTAATAAATTAATCAATTTCTCCGCCATGAAGCTTTTCGATCGCTTTCGCAAGATCGTCATGCGGTTCGTTTTCCCCGTCCCGACGTCCGGCCGGAGGAGGCCGAGTCGGGCTGGGGCAACGATGTCAGCTTCCGGGCCGGGCTCAGGACAGAGACGGAGATCCTGTGACCGGCCCGATCCGCCAAAGACCTCATGTAGCTCCTATTATTCATCAACTTCTCATTATAATGAAGCTATTGCTGATTGTATAGAGTTTTTCAATAAGTCGTCACAAGATCAAGGGATTTTTAGTGGTAGAAAATCGGACGTTATTGTGTGATTATTATTATTATTATTATTATTATTTTTCGGCTAAAGTAATTAATTATGTGCAACCATGCTTGTAGCTTGTGTTGTTTTTCCTTTTTTTTGAATTTTTTGAGTTCACATTTGATGTTGTAAATTTAAACATAGTTGTATATGTGGAATATCTTCAGCTTTTATTAAAGCAGCTGATTTGATTTTCTAAATCTGCACAATCTATTTAATTATAGAATCTCCATAAGAAAATATGAACAATAATACCCAAAATGTTAATCTCTTAAAATCGGGTTCAAATCGAACTAAAAAGTCAATTTGAAGATAACAATATTTCTCATGTGCTAGTCCATTTTTCCTTGTCAAACTTCAAAGTTGGAGTAAAACATTACTCTATATAATTAATTAACTCTATTAGAACTCTATTTTTCGATGGATCGTCCCGTTGGAAATCCTCAATTTTTGACTAATTTCAAACGAGATTTACCGCAAAACTTTGTCTTTTTAAATAGATATAATCGGAGAATGATTTATTTTTAATTTTTGTGATGAAATTGAGCTATTCTTGAAATTTTGTAAAACTCATTCGAGATTTATATTATTATAAGACGCAAAAGGAATTACATATATCATTCAAGTAATAGTATATCTTTATTGAAAATTTTACACAAGAAATCAAATATGCATGTTAACCTTACTTCACACTTTGATTTCAAGCAAAACCATCGGAAAATTATAAGCTATATATATATAGAGAGAAAATTGCATATATTAATCACATCAAGTTATGAAGATTCAAACGGGACACGAGCCTTGAGATCTCTCTTTTGTTCGCACATTTTAAATTCGAGCAGATTGAATATTATTATTAGAATTACTACCTCTCTTCCTAGAAAAAATTCCCCCAATCAATGGAATAATAAGAGGTATTTTCTTCTTTTTCTTCTTGTTGATTGAAGGATGGTTTTGTAAGACAACATGATCATGATCACCTTGTGGAGGACCAAATGTGACATATCTTTTTTTGTGAAACTCAACATTATTTTGATCATCTAACATAATTTGTGATTTCTCTATAAATTTTAGGTCTTCAATTTCTGATACCATGACTTTTTGTTGCTCAAATTTTAGCTTGTCAAGCTCATTTCTTGTGCGTTCAAGTTCTTCTTCTAAAGAAGAGAGACATGTAGCCATTACCAATCTTTCTTCTCTTGCCCTTTCTAGTCTTTGCTTTGTCTCAATTAACTCATCATTAAACGAGTCGTCGCTTTCGTCTTCATGACTCGATCCATCTTGTTTCTAAAAAATAAATAAATTAAGTTATATATACTGATAATGTGAGTTACGTACGTACCTTGCTTTTTTGCAAGTAACATAATTTGATGATTTAATAATATTTGGTTAAAATGTAGGGAACTTGAACTCATAAAATGAACTACTTCCTTGTATAGTTAAAGATTAGAGTCTTTAATCTAGTATATATATATATATTAAACAGTTTATATATGCTTGAAATTAAGATACTTTGGTTAGTTGGTTAATCCTCTTTTTCACTATATGTGTCAGTCTTTATTCTCCAACATGAAAAAACATATACTTGTATTGCAGCTTAAGTAAACGTTCCTTTTTCTTCTTTTACTTCTTAATGTTGCATATTAGAGATTATACTTGTATGTGTTCAAGACATGTGAAAATAGCCTCTTGCAAAAGTAGTTTCATACAATAGACTTAATACATTCATTCATGATAATGTATGCGTACATTCTATGTACCATCCCAAAACGGACACTTTTTGAACATTACAACTCATAAATGAGCGAAATATCCATTTTGATATGTGCTTTTAGGGAGAGTTTCTTTTGCTGTAGCGTCCAAAAGGTGCCTGTTTTGGTGGCGCCGAACTCATGATACCTAAACTTTACGGGTAAGATTATACTGGATAGATTATTATCTTATGCGGTATAAAGCAAATATACACTATTATATCCCCTAAGAGACAACTACATATAATTGTGACACAAAGTGATTTAATCACTAAATTGAAAAATAATAAGACAAATTACGTGCTACAAATATATTAAAAGTACTCTTATATAGTGAAAAAATAATATATACTATCCGTGTATATAATGTGAAGTGGAGAATAAATGGTGTATATTACCTGTTTAAGCTTATTAGCAGAGTAGAGTTCTCCAGCAAGAACTCTTTCTCCGAACAACATGACTGCCTCCTTAACCGAACGAAATGGAGCACTCGTATCGATTTCCGCCTTTCCCATCATCGTCACTTCTCCTTCTAATTCCTCCATATCGTTTATTATCAGTTTCAACACTATTATCGATCGAATGTAATGTATGTTATGTTTGTAGGGAGTGTGTTAGATGAATGAGAGACTATAAAAGAGCTCAAAAAGTGGAAACAAAAGAAGATGAGTAAGTGGAGCTTCTTTTCTTCAAGTCCACTTCACTAGAATTATTCTGCCTTGTACCTCTTTCTTTTAGTAAAAAATATACAGAATTGATTCAAGTAGAAGCTTAGGCAAATTGGGCTGATTGTATGGGCTTTTTTTTCGTTTATTTAGTGGGCCTACTTTGATTTTGACTTACAAAAAGACGTTTTTAACCTTGAGCCCAATCCACATGAATAAGGAACTTTTACGGGCTAAAGTTCACAAATAGCCACTATTTAACCCCTCTAATTGAAAAATAATCGCTATCATAAAGTTTTCATTATATATGCGATTATCATGTAATTTTACTTGTGAAATCTGAAATTCTATGGCAATTGATATTTTTTCTATTTTCTATTTATGGTAATTCTGCAAAGTGTTTACGTAATTTCCTTTGAATTGAGCCGACATCATTCAATTGAAAATATGTCTATTGTATAGGCTATTTTCACACTTTTACAAGACTATCCAGGCGAATAAATAAACTACCAATTTGTACACGTTCATAAGATTTGCCTATTTTTTGGAATATACAATAATAAGAACAGAAACATACACACTTATTGCATATTTGATATAAAATAAAACAGTAATTCTAAATAGATTTTGTTGCAGAATAATTATATTTGATTGCATAAACATTTTCAATAATTTTTCACTAAATATTAAAACTGGCATTTTATCCACAATAGTAAGGACACACTCAGTGAGTCAAACATACATTTGAAACTCCGACAGAAAATCAAAAGCAAACAAAAAAAGTGAAAAATCCAAGCAGCTCTCTTGTCAACATCGTCTTGTCCGCCACAACCTGGAGAAAATTTGGCACTCTTGTCATTTTTAGTATGTTCTTGTAATATTTGTTAAGTTTAAACTTCTCTATTTTCTGATATGTAAAAATATAGTATTATGATGCCTAGAATAGTAAGTTGTAAGTGTACTTATATGCCAAGAGTCTCATTTCCTTCGTTATATTTTAACATGAGAACATGAATTTTAAGAAAACTGACTCGATAAATGAGCAAACTAATTCATAAATAAAGTATTGAGAAAAATGTATTTGTAACAAATTTTAAATATGTGAAAAATAAATTAACAATGAAAAAAACAAGAATATTATAACAAAAATCCTAATTGAAATCGAATACATTTTATAGAGTACTAATTAGAATTGAACACATTTTTTTAAAGTCCCATTAAATTCTCAATACACATAATTTTATAAGAATCGAGAAGTAATCAAGAACAATAGTAAATAATTTTGAAATCACAATTTCAAATGAAAATCTAAAATCATAATCAATCAAAATCCAAGATGGTATCATACAGAATTGATATCTCCGAGCAGAGAAGGGAAGAAAAGCTGAAATAGTCCTGCTACGGTTAAGTTTCAGCACTGTGAAAGTAACGAACAGTTGGGTAGTTAGCCAGCCATATAACAGATTCTTATATTCTTTCATTAAATCCCCACACATATATTATTTTATTGAAATCCAACTGTTCAAACTTTCTACTATCAATTACTGTGTTAAAAGTTAAGATCTTCACACACTCTGTTTCAACCTCACCATTTATTGTCCCCCTTTTTTTCTCCGTCACACAATTGAATTGATCTCACTGTTACCCAAAATGTCGGTCACCGTCAGCTCGCCGGCCGTCCGATCCTTCCATGTTTCACGATCACCTCATAAAACGATCTATAGGACACGTGTCATTATGTCTGCTGTCCGATCTACTGATAGCTTAGGAGTAGCACCAATTTTGACTAAGTTGCAGAAAGACTGTGCTACTCCTCTCCCAGTTTTGCGCCACGTGGCGGATGCAATGGCCGATGATATGCGGGCCGGGCTTGCCGTCGATGGCGGCAGTGATCTGAAGATGATCCTTAGTTATGTCGACACTCTACCAACTGGGTAAGCTACTATACTAATTTTTTTAACTTTTTTTTGGTTCAGGTGATATTTTTTGTTGCTATTATAAATTACCTTTTTCGAAGAATTAACCTTAATAGTAATATATGTATTCTGTGCATACTGGCTAGAAAAAATAAACAAGTTGGTTTACTTTTGGGTATTGGGTGTACTTCACAAGTTTAATTTGATGGGCATAATCATAAGGAGTTACATGGTTTAAAGACTTGCCATGAAATGTGTTTGCCATCTCGTCTAAAAGCTGAAAGTTGAATAATTGTATTATGTTTGAACACGCGGTTACATGTGAGCTTGATTTTTGTTCATGGGACCAACAAATTGAAATATTTTTTACTTTTATGGATGGCGATGACCTCTGTTTGCTTGATACCATATTGATGTGTGTGACTGTCTGGTCTAAAAGTTTGAGCATGTTTTAGTATCTAGATTATATATTACTCCCTTCGCTTCATTTATATGTCTCTAATATTTCCAAGTATACTTTCTATTTGTTGATTGTTGAGCTTGTTTTTATATTTGCTACAATATTTTAATGATTAATGAAGGAATGAGAAAGGCTTGTTTTATGCGTTGGACCTTGGTGGTACAAATTTCCGAGTGCTAAGGGTGCAGCTAGGTGGTAAAGAAGAGCGTGTAGTCGCCACTGAGTTTGAGCAAGTCTCTATACCTCCAGAATTGATGTTTGCCACCTCCGAGGTTGGTTTGCTTTTCTTTCTATAATCTGACTTGACAAATACTATCTTTTTTGTTCTAGTATTCATCTTTGCATTGGTTTATTGTAGGAGCTGTTCGATTTTATAGCTTCTGCGCTAGGAAAATTTGCACAAAAGGAAGGTGGTAATTTTGAATTGCAACAAGGACGGACAAGGGAAATAGGATTCACATTTTCTTTTCCAGTGAAACAGACTTCAATAAGAACTGGAATCCTAATCAAATGGACAAAAGGTTTTGCTGTCTCTGGAACTGTTAGTATTTCTTGACTCTCTCATTTACGTAAAGCAGTGGCAGATTTTAGACATCTTACTAATTTAGCTTATGACTGGTTCTGGAACCATACATTGCTAAGATGGTCTATCAATACCGATTTATTTCAGTTTCAGTAAAGATGGTTAATTTCCCTCACACTACTAAAACTTCCAACGAACATTTTTTACCTTTTTCTGAAACAAGCACGGAATCATCTATTTGGTGAAGTCCTGTAATTCCATCCCCAATCGATCATGTGAGATTCAAAGTCAATCTGTTTTTTCTGGACAAATGAGTGTTTCATACAGTGAGTTCATTTTTTCCAGATACAACAAAACTTTCGGAGTACTGGTTACAGTATGATGACTGATTAGTAAATTGAGTAATTAGAGGGATCATTTCATAGATTTGATCTTATAAGTCGAAGAGGGAAATACCGGATTCCAAACTAGTAGAGATGAATTCCGTAGCATTAATTTTTAACTTGGTCTCTCTTATCATTATCATTTTCATTTTACCTGCGGATAACATTGAACAGGCAGGAAAAGATGTTGTTGCTTGTTTAAATGAAGCCATGGAGAGGAAGGGAATGGATATGCAAGTGTCTGCCCTGGTAGGTTCTTGCTCAACTTCATGCATATTGTAGAAGTGCTGGAGAACAGCCTGGTGCTTCCTTAGTTCAATCGTTTCATGATTTCATTGTTAAGTTAGGTCAATGACACTGTGGGAACACTTGCCGGAGCAAGATACTGGGATGATGATGCCATGGTTGCTGTCATTCTTGGGACTGGAACCAATGCTTGCTATGTAGAACGTGTGGATGCTATTCCTAAGCTGACAAAAAGGACGTCCAAGTCTCCAATAACTGTAAGTAGAGTCCAAATCTCCTTTGTCAAGTTATTTCATGAACAGCTCATTCTTTTAGCAACCATTGAGTTCGAGATAATATCCAATCCATCACTATGTTTTAGATTGTGAATACTGAATGGGGAGCTTTCTCAAATGGCCTTCCTTTAACTGAGTTTGATAGAGAAATGGACGCTGAGAGCATTAACCCTGGTGAGCAGGCAAGTATTATTGACTCAAAATGTGAAAATCTCTTTTCTTTGTATACTTGGTATCACACTGTTTCTTCATGGTCTTTTCTACTGTCTTATTTCTTGATGAAGATTTTTGAAAAGACCATCTCGGGCATGTACCTTGGAGAAATTGTGAGACGGGTGCTGGTCAAAATGGCCAAGGTTGGGGGCTTATTTGATGGCAGCTATGTTCCGGAAAAGTTAGTCACTCCATTTGTGCTGAGGTAATTACATTTGTTATAGCAGAAGTTTATGATGCAAATGTTTTCGGAGAAGTATTAGTTTTGTATTAATTAGTCTCGTACTCTTCTTATTTTTACTCACTCTGTCTGATCTGCATCATATAGGACACCTGATATATGTGCCATGCAGCAGGATACATCAAGAGATCTTGAAGCTGTTGAGTCTGTCCTCTATGATGTAGCTGGGGTATATTACTTAGCTCTCGTGTTTTAACTTACATTGCAATACTCTTTCCGGTCACGTATCTTCTAGGCCAATTTTTTTCCGATTGAATACTTGTTGTCCAATAATCCATTCATGAAGAACCTTACATTTGAAGATCTATATTCATTCCAAAGACAACATTCAAAAGTATAGTTTAGCATCTGTTTCCATAAACATAGAACATTTTCCAGAGTTATGTATATAGATATGAACACATAATAACAACAACTACTATTACGCCTCAATCCCCAGCATTCTCATTGTCCATGTTGTTAAGATCGTCCGTCCAATATTCTAAAAAAATTAGTCTCTCTAGCACTAGAAGTTCTTTTCATAGAGTATGAAAGAAGTCTACGAACGTTTTGATGTTCACAACTTTGCTTTCGATTATTAATTTTCAGGTAAAATCCGATCTAAGTGCAAGGAAAACAGTTGTGGACATTTGCGATACTATTGCAAAACGAGGGGGTCGTCTAGCTGGTGCAGGAATTGTTGGTATTTTACAGAAAATGGAGGAAGATTCTAAAGGTCTCATCTTTGGTAAAAGAACAGTTGTAGCAATGGATGGAGGTTTATACGAGCACTATCCTCAGTACAGAGGATACCTCCAAGAAGCTGTCACAGAGCTTCTAGGCTCAGAAATTTCGAAAAATGTAGTGATAGAACATTCAAAAGATGGATCTGGTATTGGAGCTGCATTATTAGCTGCTGCAAACTCAAAGTATGAACATGATTATTAAGGAGAATGCCAAATTTCATGTCTTCAAAGGTTTGCTTGAGGAAAAATTACATGAGCATTTGTAATTTTCTTGTAATATGTTCTGAAAAGGATTGATTATTGGATTTCTCATTCTTTATGTAGAGGCTCTTGTTTGTGATGCCATTTTTGTACTCCCATTAGTGAAGTACGAAGAAGTGAGAATTCATACAGCCAACCCCAATTTGTTTGGGACCGAGGCGTAGTTGTTGTTGTATTATGCAGCAGTGACTTATTTATGTGATAAAAACCAGATGTATCAGTAAATATAGAACATCTTGTTTGTTTATAATTGTGAAATAAGCACATTTCTTTGGTGTTTTAGAATTTTCTCAGTTTTGTTTCTTATATTGGTTATTTTTAACCAAAATTTGATAAATGACAAGATCTTGAAAGTTATAAATTTTATGACATTCACATATCAAAAGTCTAGACATGATTCACAGCCATATATGGACTGCATAGTGACATCTATGAGACAAACTCAGAATGCAATGGATGACTTTAATTCAGTATTGAATGAAGAACATAAACAAACTGGCTCACCTGTACTAGTGCAGATTGAATGAATTTGATGTCCACTTCTCAGGTGCTAATTGTGGAACCACAGTTCTCGAGTTGATTTCGTAGATGGTGACTCAACTAATAGTTATTATCTCAGATGTAGCTACAATCAACTGTTGGGTAGGACTTAAATACAGAAATTACAATCACACAGATAAAGAGATAAGTGAAAGAGTCCATTACTTGAAGGACAATAGAAAAGTTATTAGATGTAGATACCTGGTCCAGAAATTTTGTAACTAGATAATTTTCTTTGTTTGAGGCTTTAGAGGAGAGGGTACACTACCTGGAAGATGACTTATCTTCCTAAAGTACTCTCTAGGTGTAATTATTTGGATGTTGATAGTAATTCGAGAATGGTGTGACTAAAACAAAAAAAAGATTAAACTATAAAGAGAAAAAGGATAAATATATCTCTGAACTATCGTTAATGGTATGCAGATACCCTCTGTCATACTTTTGGGACATTGGTGCCCCTATCGTAAAAAAACTAGAGCATATATACCCTTTATACTAACAGACATACACGTGTCATAATTTTATCCACCGACCCGACATTTATTAAATATCGGATCGACGAATAAGATTGCGCCACGTGTTCCTATATAGTCTTCCGTTAGAGTGAAGGGCATGCTCTAGTTTTTGGATGCAAGGACACCATTACCAATGTTCCAAAAATATGATGGAGGATAGTTCGGAGGGTATATTTGTCCCTTTTCCCAACTATAAATATCAGAAAGTCTCATCAAATCCTAGAAACTACAACACTAAAATTATATGAAATAACAGAAATTGCAAAAATCATACCTCCAATTTCCAAACATGAGTTCTCGCTAAACTTCCCCACCCCATAATTCTCATCAAATCTAACAAACAAAATTTGTGAAATATTTAACGGAGATCAAAAGTGTTAACTTTTGACAAACATACAAAACCAAACTAATAAATAGGGAAAAGGTCAAGAATACTTCCAATTTTTATTTATTAGTTGACCTTACTTTACCATTATTCATACACTTATCGTTAATATCGAGTTATTCAACCCTTTTCCCCAAAAAACATATTTTAGAAACAATTTTAAACCATAACCCCAAACATAAGGGACCATTTTGTCATTTCCTCAAAACAAGGTGAAAATTCTTCCCTGGCGCCTCAGTTCTGACCCCTTGGGGCTTTTGCTAGTTTTTACAAATTAAAGAATCAAAGAGATTTCTCCAACTTTTTTCAATTGTTTCTCCAGCTATTTTGCCTGCAGATCTTCTGAACAAAATGGTAACTTTTTCCTCTTCCCTTTGATCTCACTGAAAATTATTTGGTAGCAGAAATTACAATCTTTTTTGTTTTCAATTTCATGAATTTGCTGTTTTCATTTCTCTTTGTGTATTGATATTTGATCGTTTGTTTTCAACTGGGTCATTTCGAAAATGGGTAGATCCGTTTTATATTGCTTCAGAACAGGCAAGGAAAGACTCGTTTGGCTAAGTATTATATACCTCTTGAGGAATCCGAGAAGCACAAGGTGGAATATGAGGTATTTTAGTTTTTTTTTGCTTTTTTCTTACTTTGATTATGTGAATTTGGTGATTTTTGATTATATGGTCAATTTGGATCACGTAGGTTCATCGGTTGGTGGTGAATAGAGATCCCAAATTCACCAACTTTGTTGAGGTAATGAAGTCTGAATTTTTTAATTTCAGTTGATGGAAGCTAGCATTTTTCTGATTAAGCCCTTTTATGTCTGTGGAATTGAGTTTAACGTGAAATGCAACAGGCGAAAATGTGATTATCTGTTTTGTTTTCGATCTATAGAACACCATACTAAGCGAATTTGCTGCAATTGTGCTAAGGCAAAGGGGAAACTCTTTCCCTAGTCTTTAATTTTCTAAAAGTATTAATGTTTAACTATCTTATAGTGTGAGAGAACTATGTCCTCTTGGTGGAGAACTATTTTGCTTTCCCTGTATGTACGCCCGCACATTATCATGACATTTCACATTTTTGGTGAAGTAATATCAAGAGGGTTTATTGTATTTATCTTCCATTTCATCATAAATACTTGTTCAAGAACAGTTTATTGTTCAAAATTTAACTTCTGTGTAGAGTAACCTATGTTATGGCTGAGTATGAAACTCTTATTGAGGCATTTCTCCATACCTACATGTTGTTTCCTAATTCAATCTCTTGGCTTTAGAAAACTTAGAGGTTGGAAGAGAGTGGGAGAGTGGGAGAGTGGAGGGAGGGAAGGATCAAGAAAGAAGATCCTTTTTCCCTTTTGCTTATGCATGATAAGATGATTTATTTAGAATCATATACCGACCACTTTTTATGCATTCATTCTGGCTTCAATATTGGTGTTATATTCCTGGATCTGATTTCTTAAAGAATCGAAAAATGTTAACCTGCAAAAGATGCATTGCGTTTTAACTTTGTTGGGCAATCATTTCTCATCAGATACTTCGTGAAGCATAACCAACTATTTAAAAATCCTCAATGGCATAAAGTACAAAGCAAGATATCGGAAAGAAGCTTCTTTTTTTTCCTTAAGTGTTTTATCCTTGGAACTGTAAGGGGGAGGTAAAAGCAAAGGAAGGGAGAGAAAACAAGTTTGAGGTTTGAACTTGTGTATATTATACTTTGTAAAATAAGATAGAAAACAACTGAGTGTGAATAATAAAAGGGAAATCAATACCTTTTCTGCTGAAACCTCAGCAGGATTGATGAAAGAAGTGAATCTAGCAAATTTTTTTTTGATGATGGAGCTGCTTAACTTACTTCAATAATAGGTTGCATGAGATTTACCCATCTGGCTGATTCACTATTAGTTTTCAGTCTCCACTTCTTTTAAGTTTTTGTGTAGATATGTTCCTTGATAAGTCACTAATAACTAACACCTGCTTGTTATCTCCTCTTTGCAGTTCCGTACCCACAAGGTAATATACAGAAGATATGCAGGATTATTTTTCTCACTTTGTGTTGATATCACAGACAATGAGTTGGCTTATTTAGAGTCCATCCACTTGTTTGTGGAGATTTTGGATCACTTCTTCAGCAATGTCTGTGAGCTGGATTTGGTTTTCAATTTCCACAAGGTTAGACATTTCTCATCAAACGTTGCTACTTACAGAAGCAGCAAAGTTTATAACATCTTTCTTTCCTGTGATCCCTGTTGTGGCACAATGGTCCTTTCATTGGTTGTAAATCAATCAATATTCTCGCTGAATCTTCTAAGATGCCTGTTAAATGCTGCTGTATTTTTCTTTTTATATTTTTGTGCCGGCTCTCCAACTTGGTGCTTGTCGTCAAATACTTAGCTGAACCTTATAAGTTACATACCTACTTAGTCCTGCAGCTTGGGTTACACTCAATTACTTTATATGCCCCTTGGTTCTGCGTAATCTTTCAGTAGCACAAGTAGTGAATTACTGATTTCCGTGGGTCTACTACATCTTAAAGATCATACACTATGAAATATAACCTGAATTGTACTTTTCATCAGCTCCATGAGGCAGCCTTCCCTGTTTGAACACGGTTTTGGGCAGAGATGGAAGGCCATCGAATGAAGTAGAAGAATCAAATTTAAATTCTTTGAAGAAATGGTTCACTGCAGGATTTACCATGGTTTCATAGTTAAGATTCTTAGAAGGAAGAAACTGGTGGATACCATAACGAGTGGTATCCAAGACTTGTTCATTGTCCCACTTGGCAATTAATATAAGAGGATTTCATCTTCCCATCCAACACATACATCTGTAAATATTATAAGCATCCTGTCCTGCATGAAAACTCGTAGTACACCCTCCTCATCGCTTGTGGCATTTTACTGTTAGAATTTAGAAGTTGAGATTTCCTCTCTGTAAATCATAAACATTCTGATTTTCACAAAACTTAGCTTTAGGAGAATTTCATAATAAGTGAAAACTTGTGTTTCTCTGGCTGGTGGTAGATCATTCTTTCAACAAAGAATCAAATGGCCAGGAAAGAGTAGTAACGACGTTTTCATGCCTCATTATGTGCACTAACTAAATATACTAGTTTACTAGAAATGAAGAAATATGTTTTTCATTAGTAGAGTCAATGGCACTGTTCTTAACTTATTGTATCATTTATGATCAATTTCTCCCCTCTGCAGGTATATCTGATATTAGATGAGTTTATTCTTGCTGGGGAGCTCCAGGAAACAAGTAAGAGGGTAAGAAATTTGCTACCCTAATCACCTCTTACCCCCCCCCCCCAGAGGGCCTGTAGCTGGCCAATTTTTTGATCTTTTGATGCCCGCTCACGCACATGCTCACACATACATGTATATGTGTATATACATTTGTATATTGACATGGACATGCTAATTTCATGGTGTTAATTTTAAAAAGCATATTTAGCGGTGGTGCAAACTATTTCTGCTGAAGCAGGGTAACTAGATATTAGGTGTTGTTTGTCCCTCATCCATGAGAAGAGGTTTTGTATACATATTCCTTTGCTCTCTTCCCTTGCACCCTGCCCGATGGAAAGAAGAAGTTGATGCATATTTGATTCTGCCTCGACTCCATTATCCTGTATGAGTTTGCACTAAACAACATTATTTTACACGCCAGGCAATTATCGAGAGAATGGGAGAGTTGGAAAAGCAGGAGTGAAGATTTCCATGTTTTGGTCAAGAGTCAAGACAGACACTTTCCTTTTTCTTCCATCATCTGCACTTCTCTGCTGGCTGGCTGTATTTACTGCATTAGACATTCTGTATCCTGTTGATACCTTCATGTTTATGTGGCCTCATTTATTCATATACAAGATTTGTTCATTCATACATTTAAAGGTAGTTTGCAAGTTTAAATATGAATGTCTCTATCATTTCCCAGTTTAAATATGAATATCTATATCTTTTGTCAACTCCAGAAGCTATATTGTTGTTGAAAGTGGGAAAAAGGGTTATTACAATACGGAATTTCTTTTATGAGTACTGTAACACGTGAAGTCCACTCATTTCATGTCATAACTCCATTAAAGTAAGAACTAGTACGAAACAATTTCCAAATCTGGGGTAACTGGCCCCCAAAAGTAACAGATAGGAGTAACAAAATTCAGATAGTTAGTTTTCTACTGAAAATAGGGAAAATAAGTTTGACAAATAACATTTCAATTGATTATATCCTCCCCGCCGCGGCTAATACATTTCATCTTTAAACTCATCTGTGTGGGCCCCATCCCATTGTATTTATCTATTTATATACAAACATTTTTAAAATAACATTTTTTACTTATCTATTGAACACAAGAAAATAAGTATAAAAAAACACTTTATTTTCCTGAAAATTGCTGAAAGAAATTTAAATCAGCAGCAAATTTTATCATTGCCATTCTTCTTCTCGTGTATACTACATGTGTTCCAAGTCAATAACCTTCTCAGACACAAACTTTCTTTCCATAGAATCCATCTAGGGAAAAACCAACAACCATTTCTGAAGTTGTTTCTCTATAATTAATTGAAACTGAAACAGAATAAGTAAGCCAAAAGCATCTAATAAGGGACATGAAATTTACTATATCCTCCCTTCTTTGTGTGCCTTATATTCAGTAACAGAATGAACACCCTACTCTCATGCATAAGCAAAGAAAAGAATAAATCAATTATGATTTGCAGGAGGTCCGGTCTGATCTTTGGAGATGGCGACATGACTCTCAGTAGTAACGATGATCATTGCAAAGAAGCTGCAATGAAGGGACATTTTTGGGGTAGAGTCCATGTCCGCTTCCTTCCAAGCCAGAAGGGAAACTGTAATATTGTCCTCTGATCCTTGAAGTTGCTCGTGAAGTAGATATGGACATTAGCTCCTGCTCGTTCAACAAGGGTGGAACATACTTGGAAGAAAGTGCTTCCATGGAAGAAGAAGAAGCTGCCAATTGAGCTTGAGAAGGTCCAAAGATAGGCATTGGTCCCCCTGCATTTTGCCAGTCTCGCATTTGTGAGGTAGAGACTCCACCAAACTTGTACTGAGCAGCGAAATGGGCATTTTGTAGTTCATTCTGCTGCGACATTTGTCTTGGTAAGGCCATAGTAGCTTCTCTTGACGGACAAAATGACGCACCTCCAAGATATGGAGGCAGCAGAACCTGCAACTAGCCACAAAATAATTGCCTTAATCTTCTAAACAATGTATTTATAAGTAGTCCCACCACAAACTTATTCCTGAATCATTTTATAAATGTACGGCCCAGGAAAATGCAATAGATGACCAAATTTTACTATTAACACTTCTCGAACATTCCAAAAAAGGAGAAGGGGGATCAGAATGAGCTTGGTTCTGGGTGGTCTATGTTGGAAGCAGAGTAGTGTTATCTAACGCATGCTTTGCATATAAATACATAGATATGTATGTGTGGGCGAGTGACTGGCATTATGTTGTTTTTGTTTTACTTGTTCCAGCCCCAAAGGTCATGATTTCAGCATGTACCTACGCTGTTCTCATCCTGATACTACACATAAGAGGGGTAAAATAATCTATTTACTCGTGTTCTGTAAAAAACAGTATTTCGGAAGTTGAATTCAATTTAAAGAATATTCAGTATCTTAACAATTATTAAGTCACGAAACTGAGAATCTGACAAACTAGTTATGTTTCAAAGGCAGCAAAGCAATTTTAATTAGAAGTCACCTGCTGAGTTGCTGCTGTTGCAGGATTGTAACGATAAGGTGCAGATGAATAACCATTCTGGGGAAGCAAGAAATGCAGGGCTGGATGTTTCTGTGAGGTTACAGGCATTTCAAGGTTATGACCAGCAATAGTAGCACCATTAGTGCCTTTGATCACATAACTTCCAGCTGACAATGAAAGGAAATCTGCGTTCTGCGAAAGAAAGTGGATTATTATCGTGTATGGATGAAGAATATCACACATTACTGAAGATAACTAACCTGCTTTGCTAAAGAATTGAACCCAGATGTAGTAGAAGCCTGTTGCTGATCTTGGAGGAGTCTTTGGTGCAAAAGGATTGCATTTCTAACTTCAGTTGGATTCTTCTCAGCAGTAGAGGCAACGTTCCCAGTAGAAACAATTCCATGCATATCATTCACCTTTACAGTTGGGCTGTTCTGAATTATAGGAGGCTCTTGCTTCACTCCATCAGGTGATGAAGACTGAGAAGGATGCGAGGAGACTGTGTCACCTCTCATCGAAGTCTGTAAGCCTTTAGTCAGCCGACTTATATAAACATGAGCAGCACACCTCTTAAATGACTTCCTCAAATCAAGTGGAACTTGAGAATCCTGCATAATCAAATCAAATGAGTGTTCCACATAATTGTTCAGAATGGAACAAAGTACATGAGAGTAACTGAAAGCCATATCGAAGTGCTAAAACACCTTCATGGTTGGGAGACAAGATTTTGCATTTTGAGCTTGAAGATCAGAGCCAGTGCTTCCAATCCAGACAGGAAATTTGCCAATTGGAAACCTATCATTACTCAGTGCATGAGAAACCAAACAATATTTGTAGGCAAGAAAGAGTGCAGTTAGAAATGGGAACTTACTGTGGTGAAGAATCAAGTATGTCGGAACTAGATGACCCTGCTGCAGACAAGCCTGGCCACAACAATGAACCTGATCACCAAAACAACATTTCTGTTAATGTAGATATAAAATACACATGATTTGGATGACACCGTCTCTGATATATTACAACCAGTCATCAGAAAATTTGAAACTTGCAGGCTATAGTTATACCATTATTCCTCTTCTCCTTGTGTGTGTTTTGTTGGTTGGCTTGATAAGCAACAACCTGAATACAGAACAGTAAGATCAGCATTTATGTCACGTATTAACCAAAGAGTATAGATGTCCAAAAGAAACTTACTTGTTGCGATGAAATTTCGAGCTGCTCTGTGTTGATGAATGTATCACATGGGGAAGCATCATGAAATGATTTTGATTTGGCAGCTTCTCCAGCAGAAACAGCTATGCCTGGAAACTGCTTCAAAGCTTCAGCACTGAATTGGGAGCTGTTTGTCCTTATGTCCTGCTCTGTTGTTACAACTACACCATTTATGAAATACATTAGTTCGGCAAATGACCAATTATGGAAGAGACCAACATAGAAACAAAGAACTAACAAGCAGACCTCCACTTGCAATTACAGAAGCCTCAGGTTCCGGTAAGTCCAAAGATTTCACTTCCGGAAGTTGACTATTTATTTTGCTTTCGCTCAAGGTGTCAACGTCTGGGATCATACCAGCCAAAGCATACAAGGTTTCAGCCACTTCCTCTTCATCTTTGGTGATTGGACCATCAAGCTCCTCCTTTATACACCGACTTGAACCACAATGAGTCTGCATTTAAATCTCATTATCATAGATGAAAATTTTCCATTGAACAGCATATCATTCAATTGTTTGGTAGAGGAACCACAGAGGCAAAAAGAACTATTAAAAGGAAAAAGTTGCAAAATTTACAAGTCACTAACCAAATTAAGCTTAGACTTGTTGCCATATTTCCTTAGTGTTTCAGCTCCATCTGACATGCGAGTCGCCTTTTTGGAAATCGGCAAAGGTGGAGAGATGAGCTTACGAATTCTCTTCTTGATAACTACAAAGGGCAAAGGATCCAAGTAAACAACTTATGATCAATTGGAAGTCCAAAGTTGAATTCAAACAAGAACCATTCCACCTTATAAGAGAGTAAAATCAGAAACTTAGCCAGTACAATCACCCAAATTGCAGATTAAGTACTTTTTAATGATTCCAAAGGTATAAAAAGCGAAAGAAGACGAAGAAACATACAGAATCTTCTCATGCTTAAAAAGAAAGAAAAGGTGAAAAGAAATTTACTACGGTATAATTTACAAAATAAAGCAACCTACTTCCAAGCACTGGGCTCCAACTAACACATGACTATTCCAAATAAGATAACAAACATAAGCAAG
The DNA here is from genome assembly GCA_029582725.1 of Solanum chiquidenum. NCBI lineage: Eukaryota > Viridiplantae > Streptophyta > Magnoliopsida > Solanales > Solanaceae > Solanum > Solanum chiquidenum. Next base: position 21,166 of record JAJOOS010021518.1, read on the forward strand.
TCAGTAATTTCCAAATTCAATTCACCAAAAAATACAAACCTGAACGAACTTTCCGAGGAACAGAAGCATGATCTACTCCATTACACTCATCAAAAAACTGCAAATCCAAAAGGGGTTAATGAATAAACAGGCCAATTCCTATTTACAATATACTTAATTGAGCTAAAATATCAAACCTTTTTGGGAAACTTAAATCGCTTCCGAACAGCAACATTGGGATGAATCTCATCGTTATCATCAGACCTTGAACAACCCATTTCAATGTTGTTCATACTGGATTAGACTTCACCAGCACCACTAAATTTCCCCTCCTCCAATTTCTTCGCAATTATATCATTTCCTCCGTTACAATCTAAGCATTCAAAGCAAAACCCAGAAATATTATCAGAGAATTTTGTGTGAAAAACAGAAATCACAAGAAAAATCAAAACAAAAAGAAGGATAAAGAACTGTAACAGATAACCAAAAAATAAAAAAAGAGAGGAGAAAAGGAGGAATACAAGACGACACGCGTTTCTCAGCCTCGCAAACACCAAAATCCACATACAGATGAATAAGAATAAGAATATATTTGCAGAAACAGACAATAGACGCATTGATGGGTTTTGTTGTTTAGTAACCGTTTGATTTTAATACGAAGACCAAACAATAAAATTCACTTTCACACTTAAGCATTACCGATTCTTGTCCATTTCTGGAAAAACTGCAACAAAATTGAATTGAAAACAATTTTTTTTCCAGACCCAGCTACAATCAATTCTCTAATCATCAAACAATTTACACAAACAAAAACCTCCAAAATTTCAGAACTTTTGGTAGTGAATCTAAAATTATCCGAAACAGAAACATTAAAGGCTTTTGGGTTTTACAGTACTGACATTAAAAAAACTCTGAGAATGGTTAAAAAAGGAAGAAGAAGAAGAAAAGTGAATTTGGTCCTTTATGTACAACGAATCGGGTTCTTCTTCACATAATAAAGCCGCTCTCTCACTGTGAGTCTGTCACACTCGTACTCATCAACCCCCAAAAAGAAAAAAAAAGAGAGAGAGAAAGAGAAAGACAACACACACGCAAAGTACTAAAAAAAAATCAACCCCAAGTAGAGAAATTACAGTACCATCTCTATTCATCAACAAAACCCCATTAAAACAGAGAAACATATCAGATTACACGGATCAAATGTGCATTTTCTTCAGAAAAAGCAGAATCTCATCACTCTTTCAGATCGAAAAGGCAAAAATTCAAAATGCAGAAAACAAAAAACTCACTCATTTCCATGAAAAAAACAACAGAGAATCATGAAAAAATTAATCCAGCTTACAATCTGTTGCAACAACTCATAACTGAACAAGAACAAACAAAAGAATAATTTTTGATTTACCCAAATAGTAACGATTTAGATATCTGAGAATATTTCTGCTTAACAAACGGAAAAACCGAAGCTTTCGGTTTTTGATTACCCGATTCTCTGAAGATTTCACACAAAAACGATCAGTTACACACTCTGTTTTCTCTCTTTCTTTTGCGTTTTAAAAGGAATATTTTTAATTTTTAATTATTATATCTACGGACCATACAAACGGGATTTTCGCAGCCGTTGGATCAAAAGTTCCCGAGTCCCACGTGTCATCTACGTGGCAAAACTATTTCTTACCCAAAATGCCAGCGTGTACATGTTCGAATTAATCGGCGATTCATTATGTAATACTAACGGCGAATTAATAATCATTATAAATACTTTTAGGTTGGGGCCCACGTAGGGTAATGATTTTGATTCTCTGGCGCTGGGTGAAAAGGGAGTGCTTCATGAATGATGCGTGAAGTTGAGAGCAATTCGGTTGAAAGGGACTGTGAAAATGACTATTTTAACCTTCCTTCACGATATCAAATGACGAAGATACCCTTCCATTTGAATTTAGAATGTATTCAATATAAAGAAAGATTTGATTAAGTTATCCTATCTCTTTGTGAATATGTAGAGAATGACTTGTATGCTTTTCAAGCTAGTAACTTCTTCCCGAGCTTTCTTGAAATTATGGATCTTGTTGTAAATTTTTAAGTTTGAATTTAGAATTTTTAAATTTAAAATAGATTGATTGACGTGATTGTTAGGTAAAGTTATATTATGATATTAAGAGCTTTAAGTGAGTTGGGTTTAGTATGTGGACAATACAAATGAACTAAAAGCTTAGTTATATAGTCAAAATATGCACTAGCCTAGATCATAGATATTGATTGATTAAATTAACAATAAAGTAAAATTGAATAAGATACTAGATTATATCTCTTAATTATTTTTTTTAAAAAATCATAAATAATACCTTGAATTAATATTTTTTTTTCACTCAAGTGGGAGCAATAGAGAGAGTCTTTTTTGCTACTAACTAGGATTGTGTTGAAGCGGTAAGTACTCTTTTATTGGATGTATTGTTTTGGGTTAGGATAACTGATCTGGATATACGTATAGGCCCAATACTTCAGCCCAAAACTTAGCCCTTTGACTCTTTACTCTTTAGTGGATGTATTGTTTAGGCCTTTAGGATCCAAATTAAGTCCCGTTCACTGACAGTCTCTGCCGTGCCTACTCTGTCGCCGGTTGCCGCCGGCTATCGCTGCTCGCACGTTTTCTTCGTTTTCAGGTGAGTTCCATGATTGTGTCTAATTTTCTTTCCCAAAGGAACAATTGGAAGTTGAATTTTCAACTTGAAAAGAACTGAACTATACACGCCATAATTGAATCCATACTAGTTCGAAGCGTGATTTATGCTAGTTGAAGACGTGATTTGGATTATTATTATTATTATCATTTCTCTGTATTTGAAGTTTTTGAACTCAATGTTCTTAGGTTAATTAGATATTTATGAGTCAATTGATTTTAGAATGAACCATTGCATAAAAATCAGATGTCGATGGTTACTTGTTAGGTTAAATAGATTTCTGCTGCTGATTGTTTTCGTGGATCTTTAAGTTTTATATAGCTGTACTTTGAGATAGAAGGGAGGTGTTTGAGCTACGAAAAGTTCATTCCGCTTGTAAGTTTTTGATTTGCTTCACTTGGAACTAAATTCGAAGCTAGCCTAACTTATTTTTCTGTTTATTTGTCCCTGGGCACGTAAGTAGAAAGTTTGAGTATCTTCTCTTACAAGAAAATAATGATAATTGCACATGTGACATGAGTTATGTGGCACTTTAGACTACAATTTTATTTTATGCATGACAGATACTATTGTAGGGCTTATAATTTAGTTAGATTCGTTTTTGGTTCTGCTTTGGACTGTTTTTTCTTGAGCCGAGGGTCTATCGGAAACAACCTCTACTTGTGAGGTAGGGGTAAGGTTAGCGTACTCTCTACCTCTGGGTATTTTGTTGTTGTAGATTTATTTCTAGTGCATATGGTACTACAACAATATATTGAGTGTGTTTTTATAGTGGGGTCTGGGGAGGGCACAAACCTTCCTCTCCCACATAAAGTGCTACAACACTCTGCTACTTACTAGCCTTCTACTCTAGTCCTCGACCTCGAAACCTTCCTATCTAGGTCATATCCCTAGTAAGTTGAAGTTGTGTCATGTACCCTCCGCGGTGGCCCAGTGGTTTGGGCTTGGGACTTCCATGTTGGAGGTCTCAAGTTCGAAACCCTTGCCAGCGAAAGCAAGGGGTTTGCCTTCTGGGTCGAGCTCGTTGCACCGGGCTTGCCTAGTGCGGGTTACCTCTCCTATGTGATTTGCGAGCTATTGCGTAGGAGCGGGGGTTTTACCCTGTGCGCACCCAAAGGGTAGCGGCTGCGGGTTTCCCTTGTCATCAAAACAAAAGTTGAAGTTGTGCCATGTACGGTCTAAATTCTTATCACCTCCCCCTAGTTCTTTTTTGACCTATCCCTACCTTTCTAACTCTTGTGACTGCCAATATTGGAGTTACACAGTTACCATTTAATCATTGAACAGTGAAATAGCCTTTCCATGAGAAATCTTTGAAACAGAAGACATGAACTGCCTAAAATCATGGTGAGAATTTTGATGCACCAAAAGACAAGTATCATGACAAAACTGAGCAGTCACTTAACACTAATGACAGTTACACATGTGACATGGGTATCTTCTCTGGTACTTGAATGAACATTCTTCTAGTCTAAGTTGCTCGGATTCTTCACTTTTGGTGCCGCACCTGTATCAACACGACATGGTGGGATTTGTGTACGATTTGGTCAACCGATTTTGGGTACTTTGATCAAAATCTATGGGAAAGTCTTGATAGTTTTAATGATTTCTGTAATCAATACAAAAAATAAGGTGAAATTGAAGAAAACAGAATACCTTTTATATAGAAATTTCTATGTCTTTCCTTTTCCTTCAATCTCCTTCCAAGATTCTCCTCAAGTTTTCCACATAATATAGGTGTTATAACTCTATTTTTAGATATTTTAATTATTTTTAGGCGAATCCCCGCACCGGTATCCATACATAGATCCATATCCTTGAATCTTAAAAATTAGATCACGAATTAGATCATGAAGGATCCAACCTCTGGATCCACACCCGCACCCGAGTCCGAGCAACTTAGCATTTAGTTCTCCTTTCTTCAGATTGTATATTAAAAACTTGTTTTGATACTTTGACCCCTCTGACTTTTGAAATTGTTGCTTTTTATGTACTGCAGCTGATATAAGCCCAAAATTGTAGCTTATGTTTGGACCAAACTACAAATTGGTTAAGGTGCTCCCGTCGACAATACGCTATTGCAGAGCGAGTGCAGAGGTCTGATATTTCTCGTCCAAGTGTCGACTCAACGCCGAGAGAAGTCACCTGTTTTGGTTGAAAAAAACCTCGAAACTGCCCTTTGGCTCATCTTAATGTAACTATTTTTGGGACAGAGAAGATAAGAACATTGTTTTTGTGAAATCAGATGTCGACAGCGACATACCCACCACCTCCTCCGTTTTACAGGCTGTATAAGGACTATCTTCAAGACCCCAAGTCTGCTCCGGAACCTCCCCGTCCAATTGAGGGCACCTATGTCCTCTTTGGTAGCAACTACACTGTAAAGTCTCTCACCCGTTCCTCTACATCCTTTTGAAATCCACTCCCAAATGGGAAAAGGGGTGAAAAAGTCATGATACCCAATTTCTTACTTGTGCTTAATGTGGATGTATGAATGTATAAGGTGTATTTGAGGCCCATTCAAGTTTCTGGGTAGCTCTTTACCTCGAAAGATTTGTTTTTTACTTTAAAGATTGAATCATATTCTCAATTTCTTCACTTTGATATACTTTATATTGCTTATGGGGTAAAGGTATGGAATTAAGTCAATGTGCACTTAAAAAAAAATTACAAAAGAGTAGAGGGGGAAATGTCTGATGCTAAGATGAGGTTCAGTGAGATATTCAATTGGCAATGATTTAGATTTTATCTATTCTGAAATATGAATGAGGTTTCCGTTAACGTTCTCACCTTTATCTTATGTTATATTGAACTGCAATGCATCAAGAATATTTTTTCTGGTCACTCCTCTGTGTACTTGTCTTTTGTGAATTTTGTTTGTCAGTTGTATTGCTGAAATTAAGTTGTTCGTTGTGGTTTGTATTAGATAACTATGTACAAGTTTGCTCATTATTGTTTTTGCCATTGCGGTTTGTGCAGACTGATGATGTACTCCCAAATTTGGAAGAGCAGGGCGTGCGTCAATTATACCCAAAAGGGCCTAATGTTGGTAATGTTTACAGCTTTTCTCAAAAAGGCGTATTTGTTCCTACTGTGATATGTAACATGCATATTTTTTAAAAAACGTTTATGGTTAAAAGAATTTAAGAATGTGAATACACACATTTGTACCTTATATATCATCCTGCATTTTCGATATGAATCTGCATGGAACATGACACTCGTTTTTATTTCCATATCGTAAGCTCCAAGTAAATATCCTCTGCAAGGTCAATCTATATGTCTAATAATTTCTGTTCTCTTTCCCCAAGCCAGTGACCAGAATAAAGAATAGGGAAATAGTTATTATAAAGTTTGAGCCCTTAAGGTTATCCAAAGTCTTGGACAAAAGATAGCAATCAAGTATCCTACGCATTGCAAAAGTTAATTGCGGAATCAATTCCATAGTTGAAAGGATGTACCATGATGTCCCCTTTATTGGATGCTGCTGCATATGATATGCTTCCAGAGATAAATTTAGCTGCTATTTTGTTGTTTCTCAGAAAAAAAAATTCATTCTTATTCTGCTGATTCATGTTACAGATTTCAAGAAAGAACTAAGAGCACTTAACAGAGAATTGCAGCTACATATATTGGAGCTTGCTGATGTTCTTGTAGAGCGCCCTTCACAATATGCCAGGAGAGTGGAAGAGATATCTCTGATATTCAAGAACTTGCACCACCTACTCAATTCTCTGCGTCCTCACCAGGTGATCAATTGGTGAATCTAAATGTCCAAATATTTCTGGGTCTTAGCATGGCTATAGAAGATAGATGACCTCAATTATCATTTACCTTTGTTTCTTTCTTTTATAGGCTCGAGCTACACTTATCCATATTCTAGAACTTCAGATACAACGACGTAAACAAGCAATAGAGGATATCAAGCGGTATGATGTGGTTTGCATGCTCTTTTTATCATATATATTTAGCTTCTTCCTTCATTAGATTTAGATGAAAACTTGGGAGTTTTTTAAATGAGTTCATAGTGTGCTGCAACAAACAGTTGCAAGTGAAAGAATTCAGTTTCCCCTTGAGCTGCTTCAGTCATTTCCAGTTATGCAGATTATATATGTAATTACTATATCAAACTACCTCTCAAAATGAAAAGAGAGATGTATTTACCGTTCCACTAATAATGTGCATAAATTCACAAGTTGTTGGAGTTAAGGCAGACTGTTTAATTCTCTCATATCTTTTTATCCTGGATACTATGATTTAAGTCATGATGTTGGTTTCTATTTGCTTGTATAGGAGAAGGGAAGAAGCTCAGAAGCTTCTAAAGGAGGCACTTGGTACCCTTGAGGGACAGTAGCATGCTCATTAAACTTTACACACACAGCTGGAAGAGTAAACTTGACGAGTTTCTTGACAATTAGAGTGTCCAGAATGCTTTGAAATTACAGCATAGAAATCATTCAGTCCTAATGTGAAATTTTCTTTATTCACTTGCGTGAACTTTATACAGTGACAATCCTTTTATGTGGCAAGTGATATGTCACAATCCAGTGCCAAAAATTTGACGTTTCAGTCATTGAGGCAATACACATGTGTTTATGTATGGTTCGATTAAGGGTGTGTAAAAAGATTTAGGTGATCCATCAAGCATGTAACTATTCTGATATTATGTTTATTTCTTAAAAAGTAGTCCCATCACTACTATTGAACATGTGATCTTCCTCATCTTTTGTTGCTGGGCGGTGTGAATAGCTCTTCTAACATCAACATGAATCAACCTTGGAATTTGAATACGCGTCGTCGCAGATGTTGTTGAGCAAATATTTTAAAGGATTGTGGTACCAGTTCGACCATTTGAAAAAGAAAAGTCTACATAGACTACAGTAGAAAGCAGTGCTGAGCAGCAGACGCTCAGTATCCTAAAGAACAACAACAATTACTATGCCTCAGTCCCAAGGTTGAGGATTCACCAAGGGAGCGAAACGGTGGAAGCTCCAAGGAAAGGCTTACAATTTTTTATTCATGTGACATGAAAGATGCTATGGTTGTACAATCTAAAGTATCTACATTCAAGAAGCAACTGGACGAGAGGAAGTTGCTCGGATAGTAAGCATCCCTCACTTCTAACCCGAAGTTTGCGAGTTCGAGTCACCAAGGGAGAAAAAGGGGTGGAAGCTCCTGGAAAAAGAAGAAGAAGCTGTGACATAACCCAGTAGATCAGCTAACATCAAACATCTACTGGCATTCCACATACACCCTTAGACGAAAACCAGACTAACTGGAAAAAACGTGTGAAGTGTACAATCTCGTAGCCAATTCATAGAAAATTCAACATTTTTGCGACAAACTAAAAGAGAGTGTTTACGAATTGCAAAAAAGAAAAAGAAAAAAAACATGGCATTCGAAAGAAAAATTGTGTACAAGGATATTAACAAGTCCAAGAAGCAGATCTTTTCATGGTAGGCTTCATCTGTTTATCTTCTTCAAGTGATATCATACCCAAATGAGATGGATCTTCCAGCATCATTCTAGCTACCAAGTAACCAGCAATGGACCATGTCTGGAACTTACGGGCCTGCTTTCCGATAAATCGACCAAGCTTTCCATCATAATACTCTGGCCAGCTATCTTTTAGTAAACGCGATTCAGCTAGTTCAATGGCCCGCCGTGCTATTTGGGGTCGACCAGTCTTGATAGCTGCTGCAGTAAGGAGCCACAGAAGAACTAGACACAAAACCACGCAAATCAGTATTAGCATAAACTTGTTAAGCTACCAAAAAGTAGACAGATATATTGGTCATCGTGATGTGAGATGAAATAGGAAACTATTGTTAAATAGATTCAAGTACTTTTGGTGTTATATAAGTAGGAAGAAAGTATAACCTGGCCAAGTTCCACCATTGTGATAACTCCAACTAGTGTTTTTAGGATCGCATCCTGTTACAATTCTCCATTCATGACCTTCCATAGCGGGATAACAGATTTTCAGCGGCATTTCTCCAACTAGCTCTTGCCATCTTGATTCAACGAGATCCATTATGGCGGAAGCTTGCTCAGGTGTAGCCAAAGATGACAAGATTGAAATACAGTTACCCAAACAAAACCAACGGAAGTCCATGTGAGCAGGACTAACATTTCCGATGAAGTAACCACCACGAGTTGGCATGAAATCAAAAACCCACTCCGGAAGGGAATCTGGCATCACATTAAACTTGTTTACTGCAGTGTGAGAGTACTCTTCCGTTTTGTAGCGGTATATATCATTCAGTTGTTTTATGTCGAGCCAATAGTAACTTCTCATGTGAAAGCTCAAAGCATGAAGTCGTTTAATTATTGCATCACAACACTCTCTGTTTTCTTCGTCGTGTTTAAGGAGAAACAAGGCACATCTTAAGGCCATAAAGAAAAGTGCTTGTATTTCAATAGGATAACCATAGACACCCTGGGAACAATATGAAACAAAGTGCTTATAACATGTGAGTAGTGGATATTTTAAAGGTAGTTGAACTGCAATAATTGAGGATTTCAAGATGTATAAAAATTCATTGAGAATATGAGAAAGAGTACAAGATGAAAGACTTGAAAATAAACAGTCTTCTTATTGATCCAGTGCAATCCCACAAGTGGAGTCTGAGGAGGGTAGAGTATACGCAGACCTTACCCCTACCTCGTGAAGGTAGAGAGGTTGTTTCCGAAAGACCCTCAGCTCAAAGTGCAGCATATCAAAGTAGATATGAAAAAGGAGATACAGCAGTGAAGAAAACATGTCAATTAATAAGGAAAGCACTACATAGCACATCGAAATCAAGCGGTAACTGAAACACAATAGAAAACAGATGGTAACAGATATCAAAAGCAAGAAACTACGTGTATACGACTAATACTATGACAGACACAGTGCTACCAGACTCCCACCAAGCCTAATCCCGCCGAAAAGCGAGACAAAGCTCAACTACCCATTTCTTAACTTCAAGCAAAGGATGTGAAATCTCAGCAGAACTCCTGTTCGAAGCTTAACTTACCTAAGTCAGAATCAGAATCACTGTCATTATGTAATAAGAAATAGAAAATCAAACATGTAATAAGTATGCAGGCTAACCAAATCTTGACAGATTATATATATGCATTCGGTCAATTATACCATTGTAGAAGTAACAGTTGATAGCTCTCTCATATCAAGAATAAGAAGAACTGAAAAATCACTGTCATCATGTAATATTAAGTAGAAAATCAAGCATGTAAATAAACAGAAAATAAGGCATGACCATAAGTCAGATCTAGTTAAAAAACGATAAAGAGCGGGTAGTAGTACATCAGACTGACCATTCTGCGATCAATCATAGAGCATCCATCAGCACACAGCAGGGTTGGGAATGTATCAAAACCTTCAGAAAGACATAATTCAAGAATCAGCCTTATACCCCTTTGGCATTCTGGCATCTCAGCTAAAGAAGTGTCCCCTGTAGACTTTGTGTATGCACGAAGTAGTATAATCCACCAGAACCCTGAATCAACAGGAGCAACTCTACCAATAGCACTTTCACCGAAATCAGCAGTTATAGTCTCATAGTTCCTAACAGGATCATGAGATACTTTAAAACTTGCAGGCATAACTCCATCCCCCAACTTGAACTGGTCTATCTTCTTCTCCCGAGATTGGAGGCGCAAGGTTTTCAAAAGAAAGTTCTTTACTATATCAGGTTCACCATTCATCAAGAATGCCAAAGCGCTGGGGACAAAATCTCTGACAAAAACCTGCCAAATTTTAAGTCAGAACTGCAAATTGCAAGTAGAATGGTTGTCATGTACACAGAGAAAGACGACTGTGAAAGGATTTCAGAAAGCTGAGCCCATCAGTAAGCTGGTTTTACCACTGGAGAATATCTAGAATCTGGTTCTAGATCAGAAGCAAAAACGCTCAAAGGTTCATTGGGGCTTTAAGCACAAATAAGCATGAATAACAAATATGTACAAAGAAAATGATTATTTTTTTTGTGATAAAGTGAAATATCAATTGTTTAGTGTCGCCTCTTCATAAGAGGTTCATTGGCAATGAAAAGTATGCCTAGCTAACGACACTGAAGTGCACATTAAGCGAGAAAAAGCGCTAGACACATTTTGAGTCCCGCTTCATGGCTTAAGTACGCCTTTGACAACACTGGTTCTACATAAGTTTTTATGTAAACTATTTGAACAATTTTTAATGAAGTGTAAACTATTTGAACAATTCTGTCAGTCAAGCTCAGCTCATATTCATTGAAATAGCTGGGCCTGCAAACTATACCCCCGCTTCATCTTATCAGTCAACCGTAAACCAATCAGTTGCACTGATAACTATAGTGTGGACATAGGAATTCAACATTTTCTGTTTATTAAGTAAAGAAACATCTAGTACAACTTTTCAGAGGACATTCGTCAAAACAAGTTCCATTGAAGCACATAATTGACCAGCTTCACGGGATATTAAATCGCAACAAAATACATGAAGACAAACTTGTGTCCATCTAAGAACTAGAACAGTAAGCATTTTACCTGATCATAGTTAAGTTCCTCAGCAGAGTTATCTATAGCAGCAATAGTTCCCACAGGTTGATCTCGGAAGTTAACAATAGAACGCCTCAAAGCTTCCCATGCTTCCCCTATTATAGGATGTGGCTCATATCCGAAGGTTGATCTGGGCGTGTGTATGCCGGACCACCTTCCTGGTGAATACACTCCAACCATATTGTCAAAAACACGAGAAGAGTTCTCCGAATTTTTGTATACCTGACGTGGCGGTGAATGAGTCATTGACATTTCGCTGAAAGATCTTTCATCGAACGACCTCTTCCTTTCAATATTAACCTGTCTTGGCCTTTCAAGCAATCTAGCCAAATCTTCCTCGATTTCAAACAAGGATGGAGCAGCTTCCGCGTGTCTTGCATTCCCATTTTGAGACACATCCACAGGGCTAGGCATCTTTCGATACTTCCAAAAGTCCTAGACAATAAGAAATCGAATCCAAAGATCTGCATATCACCAATGAAATAAGAAAACTTTTAAAAATTCGTCCACGTAACAAAAGCTTAGTAAACACAAAGCTATATAGCTCAGACTCTTCAAAAACCTCAAACAAGTGTGTGTCGGATCCTCCAAAAGGTTCCTCTTTTGGAGGATCCATTGGGCTGCAGCAACATTTTTGGAGAGCCCGAGTAACATCAAACGAGAACTTACATAATAAAGAGTGCAATTAATGCCTCTTAGACTAGGAATACATTAAATTGAAATATACAGCAGATCAGAAAATACATTCACTATAAGTTTGGTTTAAGTCAACTTGAGAAAAATTAGAGCAAGTTCATTATACGTAATTTTAATTAATTAGTCATAATCATTAACTTAATCAAACAATCAAAGTCAAACTACTGTTAGATCTTCTTTTCCTTTATCAATTTACTTATTTCTTTTTAATTCATATTTTGATCAATCCAGCAAAATACTCAAACCAGCACAAAATGAAAAATCTCAAATGCAGAAAAATCTTAATATCATCGAAACAAACAGAAAAAATGAAAAATTAAGGAACATAGATTGAACACAAAATAAATAACCTAGGAGCTGGTAATAACAACCTCAAAGCTATCGGCGGCGGCGGCGACGGCGAACTTCAGTGAGATCTAAGGTTTCCGAGGAAGGCACCAACCATGAACTACCAGAAAGACTTTGGGACACAATGGGTCTTTCACTATATACTACTGTATGTTGGAACTGTGTGAAAAAAATTAACCGGGAAATGAAGGTCAAAAGACAAGTTGACTGGATATACCGGTAAGATTTTGTGCTTGTGACGTATGGGATGGTAACTGACACGTAGGATTGTCTGGGAATATCCGATTAGCAGTTCTGGGGTAATCTCCGACCAAACTTTGTCCGAAAATGGATTAGTTGTAATTTAAATAGTGATTAAGGAAACTATTGTTGTTGTTGTGAACGATTATTACGATCTTAAGTGTGATTAGTGATAACGATTAATCCCAGATCCTCGAGACCTAATAAATTTCATTAATACTACCTTTAGTTTTAAAAAAAAGGATGAAATTATTAATCTTTCAATCTCAATTTATATTATTCACTTTCCTTTTTTTAATCAATTTTTAAAAAAATCTGACATTATTTTATTTGGTAACAATTTTAATTTTAAATTATTTATTTTATTTTTAATAAAATAATTTATAGTCACATAAATGTAAAATACTTATTTTAAACCACACGTTTTAAAAGTCATTTTCTTCTTCTTCTTAAGTTATATGTGATCAAATTAAATTATCTCACATAAATTGTGATTAAGAAATAATGGTCAAGAACAATTTTGTCATTTGTTCCTTTTTTTTCTTACTTCAACAATGATGATAGTTGAGGACGGAAAATAGAATAATATATAGATGAAAAGTGTGAACAACGAATAATTAAAATATGAAAAAATGATAATTCTAGTTTTACCATTAGCTCAATTATTAATGTTGGAGAATTGATAATTTCTTATATGGTATTAATTTCTTAAACATTTATTACTAAAGAGATTAACTATGGAATGTATTAAAACATTATTTTTGTAGTTTCTAAGTAAGCAGACTTATTAAAATTCGTAGTTGCTGATGTTATTAATCTCAACGATTAGATGTGTCATCAATCGTTTCGTTTTAAAATTCTGGATGAATTAGCCCTTCTTTTTTAATAAAATAATTTCAGTATTTTTTGTTGTTGTGTGTGTGAGAGAGTTAAAAATATGAAAAATAATTTAGATAATCTACGTGCTATGAGAGATTAAAATAGAAAAATCATGTAAAAATTAAATCTTTATTTTATATAACTTCCCTTTTTTCGTTTAATTTTAATATTTTTATTCATTTTTTGTGCTTATTTCCATGCTTTCTAGTGCTACCTACTCCTTTGTCCCTTTTATTTTTGTTGTTATTCTTCTTGCTTTGTTTTCAACGATAAGATTAATTTAGTCCTTCTATAACTTCGATTTGCATGAATCTTCCCTCCTTTAAATATATGGTACAAAAATTAATTAATTATACAAAGTTGATTTTCTTTATTATTTACTTAAGCGTCCAATCCAATTTAGTTGAAAATTTGTATTGATGTGAAAGGTGGCTTAATATATCCTACGTGTAATTAGGTGTCACTTGGACGGCGATGCTGATTTTTACAACGTGTTATTACGTGAATATGAAACTATCTTAATTTTATATTAATTAAAAGATTAATGTTAAGTAATGCAAATCCTATTTTTGATGCCAACAGATAGTGTTGTCTGTGTTGATGTATCTATTTCTAAATAATTAGACCACCCCGTAAAGATATTGCCCCACACCAACCTACTCAATACTCATGTTTCACTTAATATATATTATTATCTGAAACACAAAATTTAAATAAACATAAAGACTTTTGATACACTTGTTTTTAATTATCTCTCTTCTTATCTAAATTGAGATTGGTTGTAATTTGTTTATATATATAATCAATTTTTTTTTATAATGACATTATTTGTTTGGATATCTTTTAAATTGATATAGTGAAATGATGTAATAGAAAACATATCACATAACATAATATAAAACTTAACAATTATAAGTTTATAACTAGTAAAATATTGTTATAGGTGATGATTATTATAGAAATATCTTGTGTTATGCATAAGCGAGTTAGAAATTACTCAGCATATCCTCCAAAGAAATTGTTATTCATATAACATGGAGTTGTTAGTTGTATGTGTTTGTTATTATTCATTACTTACATGTCACAAACATTTTTATTAGTAGTTTTGAAATCATAATAAGTTGATATGATTTCCGAGTAACCTAACATGACATATATCTTGAGTGTAACAAGAAGTCATATCTTTTCATGATTTTCATGTCACGATTTAAAGATGGAGCATCTTTTTATCGTTTGTAACTTTGAAATCATAAAAAAGATGTATCATAAGTAAAAACGAATAAATAAAGATAAGATACAAGAAAAAAAAGAAATAAGTTCAAATAGAGTACCATGAATAAAAAATCATGATGATTTTATATAATTTACGAGTATTAATACAATATAATTTGTGAATAATCTAACATGATATCACGATTCGCGTAGTATGATACAAACACTTAGAAGGGCTCAAAAGGAAGCAAAGCCCAAGCCCAAGTCCAGGCCCAAGCCTCTCATTCCTACCCTGTAGTTTGTGTTCGTTTCAGGAAGCATAAAGAGTGCTGTATTTGACCGTTGAGAAAATTTTCGAAACTCAACGGTCCTACGCTCCATTGCGCTCTCTTTCTCTTTCAAACTCTAAAAATTTCTTCAATCTGCAATGGGGAAGTCCAAAAAAGCAAAAAATTCATCGGATAGAGAAAAATGGAACAAAGTGTTCAACGCTTTAGTTCACATGTTGACATCACAGCAGACGCAGCTTGAATCCCTAGCAAAAGAGAGAATGATACTTGAAGATCGGATAAAATTACAGAATGATCGATGGGTATCTGATATTGATAGATTTCAAGAACAAATTTATGAGGTTACTTTGATTTTCTTCTTGAATTTTGTATTTTTACTTTATTTAGGGTTTTGATTCGTTGGAATTTTAGGGATTTTTGGTATAATTGTTTGTTTGTTTTTTTGGAAAATTGGGTTTGCAGATGAGGAAAAAATTTACAATTCAAGAGATGGAGCGCATGCTTGAGGTTGCGAAATCGGAGTTCGTTGTTGGTTTGAAGCAACGAGATGTTGCCGTGTTCCAAAGAAAGTTCGGTGAGTTATATTTGAAAAAAAGAAACTTTTCCTTGCCCTAAGCTTTGTTTGATTTATCTGAAATTGGAGGATATCATGGAAATTTGATCAAATTGCGTATCTTTATTTCCCTTGTTGTTTATTTCCTGACTCACTTAGTTTAAAATCAGGTAGGAAGTAAATTTCTTATTGAGATGGACAGGGGCGGAGCCCAGTGGGAGCAACGGGGTTCACGAACGTGTTAAAATTATTTTTTATGCATACATAGCATATGTTGAATCTCCTTGGCTTCTTTGTGTGTTTACTCCTTCGTACTTTGAACTCCCTGAGTATGAGTAAAAGTTCTGGCGCGCCACTAGCTATGTAGAGTTCAAAGATGGTAACTTTCACTTTAAAGTTCCTTTTTTTTTCTGTACTTGATAACAATGATGCAAATTCGTGATTACTGCCTTTGATAACTTTTATGAGCCTTATTTTGCCTCTAGTTTGTGCTGGGGTTTAACCACAAAGTACAGTGTCACTGCCTAAACTATGGTGCCTGTTTAAGACAATCAATTTGATAGTGGAGCTTGAACATACAATTTCTTCACTTATTTAATATGGCTATCTCAATAAACTTTTACGAACCGAACTCTGAATAAAGTTGCATAAAATGATAATAGTATTATTTTCTTTTGATAACTTAGAAATCCCAGAGGACTAGTGGTGCTCGTGTCATATAAATTGAGAGGGAATAGAAACAGTTATGTGTTAGGACTAGTGGTGCATGTGTCATATAAGTTGGAGTGGAATAGAAACAGTTATGTGTCGGCTTCTATCAGTCCACCCTATTTCCCGCTAGATAAGTTAAATTCTTTCAACACGCTTTTATGAACCCAGCACTGAAATGAAGTACGTCGCAGCACTTCATTCAATTTGCAAATGTCTATAAAGGTCCCCAAGAAAGCAGAATGGCATACAATCCCCTGATTATTTGCTAACTTTTTCCTTCTACAAACAATGGCTTTAAGTCGTTAACCCAGATAAGATAGAGAAGGAAAAGGAGTCTAGGACAGAGAAGTTATGGTCTTTTATGGCGTTCATTCGTGGTTTTTTTCCTGTCATGTGAGGGAGTGAGGGATGGAATGAAGGAAGGAGAAAAACAAAGGGAAGAGACCTTAGGGGGTGGGGGCTTTCACATGAGTGGTTGAATTCTCAATCCGAGACTGGGAAAAGGGCATGTTACTTCTTTTGTTTTCTCTAATTGACTCACTTTCTCGGACTGACTCACTTTCACTTGTACACATTTCAACTCTTAAGATTTTCTCTTTGCATCTCATATCAGGACACACTGAACTTTCTTTTCGTGTATCTTCAAGCTTGTCTAAGTGGATCATTTATATTAGCAAGAATGGAGTTTCTGTGTGTAAATCGGAAAATTATGCAACCACATATCCGATACACACTTGAACACACTTCTTTATGTATAAAGTTATAAGTTCAGTTCTGATATAATTTCTAATGGCCCTTAAGCGGTCTTCTTTTTTAATGGGTTTTTTCAAGACCAATGAAACCAAAAGCAAAATAGAAAAATTATAGTAACTATTTTTTTATTGCAAGAGGCTATTTTAGATGTTTTTACTCTTGAAAGATGTCTCCCCATCCCAGGGTATCAGTAGCCTTTATTGTTAAAGGATAGTCGATAGACATGATAATTTTAAGTTGTATCATCCCAGCATGCGATTTGGGAACTTACTTACTTTTCACCTAAAAAGTGCAGAAAATGCAGAGAGTGAACTGGCTGACTTCAGAGAATGGTTTGACTACCTCTCTCAGAAATGCTCTGAGCCAAATGTATGTTGTTTCAATTGCCTTTTCTATTATGAATTTTGTTTCTCATTTCTTTTCTGATTTCTTAGTTTATTATTCGCGCTAGTAATCATTGAAAAACTAAAGATAAGACGTATGAATACTCATTTGTTCCACAGGATGTACCAAGGGCTGCAACAAATGAAAAGTCAGAGACAAGAAAAAAGGCTTGGGAAGATGAGGTGAGAAGGCTTAAAACAGAAAATGAGAAGCTTACTTCAGAGAATTTTTTTGAGATTTCTGCCCTCCTGGCAGAGAAGGATTTTATTTGGAACCAGTTCAACAAACTGGAGCACGACATGACTGAGCAATTGAGGAGAAAATGTACTGAGCTAGAGCATGCAAATGGTAAAATACAGGCATTTACGAGGAACATTGAGGAATTACAATCGTCCAACGCTAACAAGGATAATACAATTGCAACATTAAGAAGTCAATTGGATAATACAACTGCAACATTGAGAAGTCAAATGGCCAAATTGGAATCTGATTCCGTCACTAAGAGTGGAGAGATATCCAAACTTTCCACTGAACTAGCGTTGCTAAAGAAGTGCGGAAGTGCCACTATCACTCCTGTGCTGCGTCGCTCCACAACTGGATCAGGACCTTCGAAGTTGGGAGGCACGTCCTGTGGAACAGATCAGAAGAATATAACTGTCAAAGTAGAAAAGCTATCTGCACAAGCCCTTGAAAAGGTAACCTTGTCTTCACTTTAGAAGAAACTATTCTGCAACTGTCCTTTTCCTGTTACATAATTTGTCCGTGTTAATGTTGTTCTTCTTTGAGGTATCTCGCCTAGTAGTTAAGTAAATTGGTTATGCATCTTCACAATCGTTTGATCTCATTTCAAGAGCATGTCAGTATGTCAGAGAAATATGTTATGGCTTATGCTATGTTGCTCAGATCCTTCAAAAATGCCGCCAGACATGTGTTTGATCCTCCAACACGAGTATAGTGGCATTTTTGGAAGATCTGAACAACATAGGGCTTATGTTATGTAAGCTGATAGATACTTGGTTTTTGTAGGGACAGAGAAGTTCCAAACGAAAAGCTGGTAATAATATCTTGGGTGCTCCAAATCTCTTCACATCCGCATTTAAGGTACCTAAATTAAAAATGTCATCTCCCTGTGTGACATGACCTCAGTCACCAGAAATTCGGCTTGTATCTATATTAGATGATAGATTTTCGGTACATATGTTCATTTATTGGATCTTGATCATCTGTACTGACCCTTGGATCTTGGTTCTTCAAGCTATGTGACAGTAAATTGTAGTCGGTACTAGATGTTGATGTTGTATACTAGAGAGATAGTTGTAACTGATTAGTTGCAAGATTTTATTGAACTTGGAGACCTGACTATTCAAGTAAATGAGGATCAGTTATTTGATTTGTGCATTTTCTAGTTTTCTTCTCAATCTCGCAGTCTCTCTCCATTCCTTTATTAGTGAGATAACTAATGAATTTGTCTGCGCTCCGCATTGTGTATTAATAAATTTGAGATAATTGAGAAATTTTCACGTGTATATACATCTATTAAAGCTAAATTCAGTAAATTGACGAAATTTCAATCAGATAATGAACAAGATATATCACAGCAGTCCATGGCTTGTTTTTGCTATACGTCATAGAACTGTTTTGTTGCTAAAACCCAAACGCTATATTGCTAATTTTGGTATGGCTTGTTTTAACCACCCCTAAAGTAGGGATGGTGTATAATTTTTGTCCAATGGGAGGTGATAGGTATCCGTGAAATTAGTTGAGGTACACAAAAATTGACCGGGACATTACGATCATAAAAAATAAAAAAATAAAAAGATGGCTGAAAACACTCGTGATATTGAAAAAATATATGAAAAAGTGGGTCGGAATAAGTTTAATTTTGGTATGATAACACGACTCAAGTTTGACCCACAAATTTTACTAAATGAGCATTTATGTATCATAACATAACACAAGTTATGCTTAGAGGCATTACAAGTTTGATCAACATTTTTTTATGAATGAGCAATAGAGGCAAAAATTAAAGATAAATCATATTTGAAGACAAAAATCAAAGACTAGACTATCCGTGCAAAAACTTATATCAAACAATCCATATGTTAATTATTACTCACTGCATAACGATTCATATATTATTACCTCATAAAACCAATTATTACCTCTCTAAACATTATCTAAAGAAATGAAAAACACTTAGCTTCCACCCTAATCATATAACATCAACACACTAATTAAGTCCCCTAATTAATAATACTAATCCTAATCATGTACAAGCTACAGCTCATCACTTTCCATACAAAGTATAACAACATACATGAAAATTACTACACAAGCAAAAAAAAAATTAAATATTGAACTTCATCGACTGTAAATTCTGGATCTGCCTCTGCTCAGTATCGAACATGTTTTCAAAGTATACGAAACCAAGTAGATTGAAATGAACCTTGATAATGAACCATGACCAAAAGCAACACCAAAAGCAAAGCAATTCCCCAAGGAGATCCACCTTCTTGGCTAGCCAAATGGTACACAACTGGCCTTGTAACTCCTCCATAAGGATAAAACCATCTATTACTATCAATCATTATGTAGACCAAAAGTATGATAAGAAAAGGTAATAAGAAAGACATAAACTTCATACTAGCCTTTGATTTTTCTACTGTTGCTTTGTATTCTGAATATGTAGACATAGACATCAAGAAAATTACTAAGCCAAATAAAACTATCAAAGCTAATGGAGGTGCTGATATTGATTCTAGAGTTTGGTCTCTCCAACTAACTCCTCTTCTTTCTCCTATGAACCAACCCATGATGATATCAATATAATTCTTATATTTTGAAATAAGAATGATTTTTTTGTTCTTTGGTTTAATTTTCTTGAAGGACTATATGGAGCAAAGAGGAATATGTGATTATATATAGAGGAAGAAAGGTGGTGTCTACCTTGTGGTTAGAGACAGATGGAGCTTTACTTTGGATGGGGTCTAATCAAAGGCGGATTCAAAATTTAAAATTTATGAATTTTTACAGCAAGTTTGGAAATGCTTCATTTTAAGTCAAGAGTTTATTAGAAACAACCTCTCTATTTCTACGAGGTAAGAGTATAAGGTCTGCGTACACGTTACCCTCCCCAGACTCCAGTTGTGAGATTATACTGAATATGATGTTGTTATTGTTGGTTTTTGTGGCAACTTCACGTTTTTTTGAGAATTCGTCGTGAAGGCTACCACAACTTTCTTCTTGTATTTGAATTTGAGACTGGTAATACGAGCAAGCTTCTATATGCGGAATATATATTCAATATTTAGTGGAATTCTTAATTAATACATATAAATGATTATTATATGTACAAAAGTTATTAAGTTCACGTGAACTCGTAAATTATAAGCTAGTTCCACATCTTTGGTCAAATTGAACTCAATATTTTATACGATATGAACCATAACATAATGAATTCAGTGTTAAAAATCTTAAAAATTGAACCCATCAAATTTAAATTCAATATTCGTACTTGGTGTGGTCATAGGCAATGGTATAAATTCTGCCTTTTTGGATTCCATCAATAGAAAACCGTCCTTTCTTTGTTTAGATTCTTACACTTTGAGAAAAGGGGATTGATTCGAAGATGATAGTAAGCAAATGGGCAAATAAACAAAAAGCAAAGTATATATTCTTTTTTGATCATTATTGTGTAAAGTTACAAAAAATTTCAGTATAATTGGTGTCTCACAACTAAGGTATTGGTCCATTTACTTGTCCATTAAGTCTAAAGTTATTCTGA
Organism: Solanum chiquidenum; assembly: GCA_029582725.1. Classification (NCBI taxonomy): domain Eukaryota; kingdom Viridiplantae; phylum Streptophyta; class Magnoliopsida; order Solanales; family Solanaceae; genus Solanum; species Solanum chiquidenum. The sequence goes on from JAJOOS010021518.1 coordinate 42,214, forward strand.
TTAATCACCATCTTAATACCCGCTGATTAAACTATAAAACTATATAATATAATTATGATAGATTATTTGGGAAGTGAAAGTGTCTGAGTATTATAGAAATAGAGACTTACGATTTAAGATTTAAATTTAATTGGTTTCATTTTTTAAATTCGTAACATATGTTATACTAGTTATACTATTAAAGTTATGAGTTCAAATATAATATTTCTTGATATTTTAGTGATTTTTTAGATATATATTCATACTTGGTATTGATCGAAAATTATAACTTTAGATAAATTCAAAAGTCAAAAGATTACACTCACTCAAGAGGCTAAAATTCAACTGTTCTCAATTAAGAAAGCAATATATATATATATATATATATAGCTGAATATAAATTTTATTCGAATGAATACAATTTTATTATACATTTTTGTAAATAATTTCAAAGAGATAATTGAATCAAAGCAATATATTTAGTTAAATTGCCTTAAATTCATACGTCTGAATAGTAACAAGTATGATGACAAATCCACCTAGAAAGGTACAACGTGTTTATTTGACCTAAAAAAAGACATTGATGCAGAAAAACTTATGATTACCTCCAAAACGTGAAAAGTATAACGAGAATATAATCTTTCTTCATCCTCTTTAATTCTCCTTTTATAATTCTCACATTATAATCGATGGATACTTTAATTCTCACGTTATCTATTCTAGAAAATTAAAGATTTCAACAAAGTGGTGTTACGTGCTATGAGACAAGGTGTATTTACTTCAGGATATATAAAATTATAAGAGAGGTCCTTTGATATAAATTTAAAGTTATATTTATCTCATTTAATTATTTTATATTGATATTAATAAAAAACTTACATAAATTTAAACCGAAATTTTGATATTATTTATAGGGAAACTTACATAAATATACTATATTAGGAAAATATTTACAATTTATAGCAATAACATTTTTTTTCACTTGATCACTTTTAATACATTTATATTCAGTTTTAATACATATTACGAAGAACAATTTATTATTCACATATAATACAACTTTTATTGATGGATAATACATTTATCACACATTTTAATACACTTATAATTCAATGTGCCAATTTCTTACCAAACAAGCATAATATATTTTTAAAAACAATTATAATACATATATATTGCATACATAATTCACTTTGAATACATATTGCAGTTTTAACATAGCATTGTTATATATTGCTATAAATGGTAATAAATAAAAAGTATCGCTAAAATCAATAATTATTTATTAAAATGT
>JAJOOS010021519.1:0-27977 GCA_029582725.1 Solanum chiquidenum
TATATATATATATATATATATATATATATTCTTTATTTTAAGAATATAAAGTATAATTAAAGATAAATAAAACAAACATTAATTAAATGTTGTACATGAGAAAAAAAACGGAAAAAATAAATTAAAAAAACGGAATTAGAAGAGTAAAATTTTTAAAGAAATAATCTAAGCACTAATTTAGGATCTTTTCAAATCACAATAAAGAAAATAAAGAATTGAAGAAATAATGTGAGCACTAATTTAAGATCCTTTCAAATTATAATTTAACAACATAGATATCTCCTTATTCTACGCTTAATTTAATATGAATTCAATAAATAAATTGATTCTTTCTCTAAATATTTTTTCTTGTCTTGTGGACCATTCATCATTTAAGGAAATAATATAAATAACATTAATGATGAGGTTAAGGAAAAAAATTAAAATAATTAATAGCATTAATGATGAAATGATTTGAAATTTGAAAAAAAAAATTGCAAAATAGATAAACTTTCAAGACAAATTTTTGAGCAATTATTTTTAAAAAAATATATAAGATAAAACGTCATTTTTTAAAAGAAAATAAAAAAAAAACATTAATTAAATGTTGTACATGAGAAAAAAAATGGAAAAAAATAAATTAAAAAAACGGAATTAGAAGAGTAAAAAATTTAAAGAAATAATCTAAGCACTAATTTAGGATCCTTTCAAATCACAATAAAGAAAATAAAACAAACATTAATTTATATTTACAGATATATAAGGAAAAATAAAATTAAAAAAATTGAAGAAAGAAATTAAAAAAAGAACGGAATTAGAAGAATAAAGAATTGAAAGAAATAATGTGAGCACTAATTTAAGATCCTTTCAAATTATAATTCACAACATAGATATCTCCTTATTCTATGCCTAATTTAATATGAATTCAATAAATAAATTGATTTTTTCTCTAAATATTTTTTCTTGTCTTGTGGACCATTCATCATTTAAGGAAATAATATAAATAACATTAATGATGAGGTTAAGGAAAAAATTAAAATAATTAATAGCATTAATGATGAAATGATTTGAAATTTGAAAAAAAATGCAAAATAGATAAACTTTCAAGACAAATTTTTGAGCAATTTTTTTAAAAAAAAAATATAAGAGAAAATGTCATTTTTTTTATAAAATTAAATAAATATATGAAGTCAGAAGAGTGTCATCATTTTCTATTTTTAACTTTATTATTTGATATGAGTATACTTGTATAGATATTTAGCAGAAATAAAATAAAATTACCTTATTAATATATATAAATATATGTTTTACAAAGTTATAGTAACCTTTTATATGTATATATATTTGTAATTGTAGAATGATTTTGAAATATAAGATTCTTAACATATTTTAGATTCCTAATAATTTTATTTTTGCACTGTTTTAGTCTTGATTATTAATTTTGTATTTCTTTTAACCTTAAGCTTTAAACACATAAGTTAGATTATTAATTTTTTAAAAAGAGGAAAATGTTGTGATTTCTAGTTACTCAATCATATAAAATATCATACTAAATAGGATATTAGATTAACTCTTGCATAAAATTAATTTCAATTTTTATATATGTAATGCTTACCTTCAATGATTTGACTATTATTTTACGCTAAGTTGACGAAATTTTGTCCATTCTGAGATCTCTTCTCTTCATCTCTAAATTTGCTTCCTTGGAGCTTTGTCGTTTCTGTTTTTCTTTTTCCGCTGCTTGCTATTTTTCTCTCCTTCATGATTTTTCTTTTATTTATTTGGTACGTTATTAAAAAAAATTCTCTTTGATACGTGCATGTTCAATGAAACTTGTTTGATGTTCCTGAAAATTTAAAAAGTAAAGAAAGGAAGAAAAACAATTTAAACAAAGAAGATGTTAGAAACACAATCATAAAAAGAAATGAAATATTGAGAAAGGAGCTAATCAAACCATGAATTCTTCTGTTATTCTCTCAACAATGAACATATCAAGATTAGTTGGTGATTAACTTTTATCGAATTTTTTTAAACGATTTATGATTATTTATTTCTCTTTTAATTTCTAATATTTATGTGTGTCAGTTATAAGTATTAAAAAGAACATAATTGTCACTAATATATTTAACATATTTGTTCCTTTATAAAGGAAGAAAAGTTTTAAAAAATGAGAAAAAAAGATAAATAGAATACTGACCATAGAGAGGTGCCACATAGGATTGCTTAGATTCAGCTTTATATATATATATAGATTTATTGTCCCATTATGAGCCTAGGTGGCAGGAGAGTGTAGTTCAATCTCCATTTGTGGCGTGAGGCAAGCCAAAAAATAAATAAATATTTATTTTAACATTTATTTAATTAGAATATTATTTTCTTTTAGTTACTTCTATTTTTTTAATTTTAACTTTCTCAATTCATTCTTTTCCATTAACTTCTTCACCCAAATTCAACAACCCAATAACTTTTTCTTTATCTTCTTCAACTTAGAAAATCCATTTACTTCATCCATTTTTATCAATTTTTTTCTTATCTCTTGCTTTTCTTTGTTTCTTTAACTTCGTTTATCCTCTTTTTTTAATAAAAAAAAATAAAAACAAATGTGAACTCCATTATTTGATTGATTAGAGAGTACTATGAAACTCCATTTTATTTTATTTTTGGTTTGAATATAGAACTCCATTACTTTGCTTTAGTGATGATTTAATGGCGGAAATAGTGCTATAACAGGGAAGCATCGTGGAGTACGTCGAAGGCGGCAATGACTACTACTTTAGAGGAATGAAGGTTGAAGAAGAAAGAGGATTAAATTGAAAAAGAAAAATGGAGATTTTTTGGCGCCTACTTTAGTTTCATTTTCAATTGAAAATGAAAGAGGATTTAAAATTTCACGCTTCCTCTCTTCATTTGGGGCGTGTAGAAGAATGAAGGTTGAAGAAGAAAAATGGAAAATGAAAATGAAACTAAAAATTTAAAATTTAAAAATTTAATACGTGGCAAATAACAATTGGTGCGTGATTGCACTTCTTTTCTTGCAGTTGAGGTTGGGTGAAAAGTGGATATTTATAACACTCTTAAATTGTTCAATGGAGTAATAGGACACCCACAAAGTTAAGGTGTCTTTTTAAAAATTCGAGACAACTTCAGTGGTTACTTATGTCATTTCTCTAATAGATTTTAATGTGATAAAAAATAGTTATAATCACAAAAAATATGAAGAATTATAATTTTATTGATAAATATTATGGTACAAATCTGTTTATTTGTTGATTCTTTTCTCCTAAAATTTCAGATTTATTTGTTGATTCTTTTCTCCTAAAATTTCTTCATGATTCGAGGGTGTTAATTAGGGGTGTACGAAAACCAAATTGAGAGATAAACTGAACAAAAAAAATGTTAGTGGTTTATTGTTATTGGCTTATTGGGTTAACAAATATTTAGTAATTTTATAAAAAAAAATATTATTGAATTATTGGGGTAACAGTTATTTAATGAATTTATAAATAAAAATTATTGGATTATCGGTTCGATATTAATTTTTTAATATTGGGTTATTGAGTTAAGTGATAACCCATTAAGAATATAATAATTTAGTATTTTAATTTTTAGTCATACATAAATATCAAACAAAAAATATTAATGTAATCATATATTAGACTATAACTATAAGGACCCAACACAATTAATATTACTTAACTCTGATCTCTGCATTTACCCTTTAGGTTTTAGTATTACTTTATTCTTTAGGTTCACAACGTCAAAATCTAAAAAACTAAGAATGGCGACGGCTAGGGTTTGCAACGATGACGGCAAGAATTAGGCAATGGCTAGGATTGTGAATTGTGAGTATTTGTTATACTTTTACTACACTAAGCAGAATTGTTGCACTCAATGAGTAATTTGATTTTATTTTTTATTTTTTATTTCACGTTAAATCGTTGGACAAGTCATATATTTGTTTTGAAAGTATTTTCTTATTGGTTAAACCGAAAACCGAACCGTTAGACCAAAAATCGATAAACCGAAAACCGATAACAAATATCTTATTGGTTTGGTTATCAATTTAGCATATTTAAAAACTGAATATCAATAAACCGAACTGATAATACTTAAAACCGTACCGACCGATACACATCCTAATGTTGGTGGCGTATTTTTTAAACTAGGATGATTTGAACTTAATATACATGAGAGATTTTGTGGGTTTTTGTTAAAGTATTTGATTATCAAAAAGTTCAACTTTCAAGAAGAGTGACATATTTTGATCTTTAGGAATATTCAAGAGTTCGAGAAAGACAATATATGATGTTTTCATAATCTCTTTATAAATATTCAAGAGTTATGAGATGTTGAAGATGCTTCTTTGAGAAATATAATATCTTTTATATAGCTATAAACTAAAATTTAAAATAAAATAATCTCAAAAATCTTAACTGAAATCAAACACATCTTACCATCTTACCGTCTGAGTTCAAACCTTTTTTTTTAGGAAGCGGATCTCAAAGCTTCCTTAATGCATGACCCAAGTGTCCACAATGCAACATAAAAGCATGGCTCCAATATTTAGAAAAAATTCATCTTTGATTTTCACCCATCCCTTTAAAACACTTTTGTGAGTTACAATTTGGTCTTTAAACAACCTTTGACCAAATGTAGGCACAATTACCCTTACATTTCTTTTAGCACGGACAGACGACTTTCTATCATTTGTTCACACTATAAAACAAGAGTACACTAGTTCATATTAGATAAACTGTTTGGTGTATGATATACTTTTTCTACTCAACTATATTTATCACTATTAATTTTGCACACTTCTTAAAAAACAAAATAAAATAATAATTTTATTATATCACTCTTTAAATATAATAATATATAATATCTTGAAAAATATAATAGATAAATGACTATAATTAATGATGAGAATAAATAGGAACTAAGTGTAAACAAAATTATCAATTGATTTCATAAAGTGGACAAATATTGTTAGATATCTCAAAATAGTATAATTGACAACTATTGTTGGACGGAGGGAATACTATTCTTTAACAAACTACTCCCTCTGTCCCTAATTACTTGTCCATATTTCTTTTTTTAGTTGTCCCTAATTACTTGTCCATTTTGACAAATCAAGAAAGGACAAAAAAAAATTAACCTATTATACCCTCAATTAATTACTTTGAAAAATGAAATCTTAAGTTTTTAATTCATCCAATTCATAATTAATAGGGGTAAAATGGTAAACTCACTATGTCAATTATTGTTTTCTTAATAGGTGTGTCAATTCAAAAGTGAACAAGTAATTAGGGACAGAGGGAGTATTATCTTAGAGAATGTAAAGTAGTTAAGAACTTCATTAATTAGTAGAGGTGTGTTATCTTGTTACCACATTAATGGGATATATCAAGGGGGTTGTTCCCCGAGTTTAGTTTATGTGACTCATCCTTCTCTCTCGAGATCATAGATAGTAATAAATATGTGTTCATGCTTAAAGTATCATATAATGAGATGATGATTAGGTGCACCATTCTAGGTAAGGGTCTTGAGTTTAAATCGTATTTCTATCTTATTTTTTTTCTTTCTAAAATTGGGTTACACATCTCTAAGGGATTATTGAGCATTTTTGGCGTTTTAGCTATTATTATTTTATTTTATATTTATTTGTTCGCTTTAATCTTTCAAGACTTTAAAGTTTGTCACATTAAAAAAAATCCTATTATTTAGCATTATAATTTTTTTACATAATTAAATCAAATATGTATATTAAAACTAGCTAGTAGTACTGAATGATATAGCATATTGTCAATATGTACAACCGCTCTTAATACATTTCGACACGAAATATAGCTATACAAAAAAATACCATTTAAATAGATAAGAATTACTTTTGAATCTGTAATTTTAAAATTTTAACGGATATAGTAATTATAAGAACCTAAGTCAAATGGGTCAAAGTTATATCTTAGATCTATACTCTCTCTGTCCGTTTTTACTTGTCCAATTTTGACTTTTTATTTATCCTTTTTTACTTGTCATTTTTGATAAATCAAGAAAATACAATATTTTTTAATTTATTATACCATCAATTTATTTAAACAGTTAGTGCTTTTGAAAAAGGTAGAACATCTTTAATGAGTAAATTGATTTTGGAATTCTATCAATTAATAGAGGTAAAATGGTAAAGTTTATGTCAATTACTATTATTTTAATAGGTGTGCCAAGTAAAAAATGGACAAGTAATTAGGGACATATGGAGTATTTTCGTAATAGACCGACCTAATATTCCTTCAAAATCTTGAATACATCTCTGCCTCGTGAGAATTCGCCTTACTTGTTCTCTTCTCTTTGAGGTTCCTTTTTTATTTATCAATAAAAATTAGCCTTAGTCACCATGCCTAACATGTCAAATTTATATCTTAGATCCATCTTTTTCTAATAGTAATTATAATACACCCATTCTTCCAGAACTCATAATATGTTTTTGCCTAATTAGAATTAGTAAAATAAGACCTAAACCGACTTACTTATACTTTCTTTTTGAGATTCCCTTTTTATATATTAGGTAAAACTAGCCTTAGCCACCCTTAAAAAAAAGGCTTGTTCTATGGTAGTAGAATAGTTAGTTACAATTAAAAAGTTTGTTGAAGCAAGCCTCCAACTTCCTACGTTGTCACCTACTTGAGTGGCGCAACTTTTTAGGGGAAATAAGAGATGAAAACAAATGAATGAATGAAAGGAAAGCGTAGAAATAGGGTTGAGAAATATTGCATGTGCTAAGTAGGGTCAATCAAATCTCAAGTGGAACAATTGCATGTGCGTTTTGGTAGTTGTTTTATTTTATGACTTAAAAAACAAATGGTTCTAATACTCTTTCTTTCTTTCTTTTGTGGTTTCTCACACGGTGTTTGTATTGGAACTCTAACTAAATTCAAATCATGCACGGCATGATCCATTTAAAGGTGACGCTCCCAATAAGATTTTCTTCATATTCAAGGCTCATATCGAGATTTCTAGTTAAGGGCGAAACAATCCCACCAACTACACCACAACTCATGTTGGTTTTATTCTCTTTCTTTCTTTTTTGTTTTTTTACTCGGTGTCCAGAGTCTGCATTAGAACCCTGACGATCGCGCACTTCGAGGCTCATTCAGAGGTGGCGCTCCCAACAAGATTATCTCCATATTTAGGGTCGAACCCGAAATCTTCTATTAAGTGTGAAGCAGTCTCACTACTGCACCACAACTCAGATTGGTCTAAATACTCTTTCTTTCAAGACGTGAGCACTTTAAACTTATCACTTTCTACTATAATTAATTACCATATCTTATGCCTAAAATTCAGCTTCTATTTTTTTTCTGTATAAATAGAACTTTGTCCATAACCCTTAGCTCATATCAATTCCCACTCATCTCTTATCCTCTCCTTAGTTTTAATTTACTCAATGGCTTCACTTCCACTTGTTTTCTTCTTTTTAAGCTTTTGCTTCTGTTCAACTTTTGCTGATTATGGAGGATGGCAAACTGCTCATGCCACTTTCTATGGAGGGGGTGATGCCTCTGGCACAATGGGTATATCCACTTGTACTTTCTTACTTTCCATCTGAGCGGTTCAAACACATCAGTGGTCTAAAACAAAATCCAAATAGAGGCCTTAAATTCTAATATATATATTTTTGTGAAGTTTATTATAGCTAATTATTTAATTTTTCTTGATATATAGTATTCAAGATTTGTCTAACTTATATTACTTCTTTTACAAATAATACTCTATATTTTTAAAATATATATATTTATAACCTTTTTTTTTTTAGAAAATGAGGGCCTCAAAATTTGGGGGCTAAGACAATTGAGCCGCTCCTGCTTTCCATATAGTTTTTCACATTAAAATCAAGTTAACTATACATAAATTATTAATACAATTAACTTATATACATCGAAAGTGTAAAGATTTTGTACATTACAAGTGGACTTTTGACTTGTTTTAACTAGTAACCTGTTATATTTTCAAGATTATTAATATAGACGTTGTTAGTGTATAAAAGTTAAACTTGTTATAGTATAATAACATATATGGTTGTCCAAAATGCAGGGGGTGCTTGTGGATATGGAAATTTGTATAGCCAAGGGTATGGAACTAACACTGCAGCACTAAGTACAGCACTATTCAACAATGGTTTAACTTGTGGTGCTTGTTATGAGCTCACCTGCAACAATGCAGCTCAATGGTGTCTCCAAGGGACTATTACAGTCACTGCAACTAATTTTTGTCCTCCAAACCCGTCTCTGCCTAACAATAATGGTGGTTGGTGCAATCCTCCTCTCCAACATTTTGATTTAGCACAACCTGCTTTCTTGCAAATTGCTAAATACCAAGCTGGTATCGTCCCTGTATCTTTTCGAAGGTAAACTTTAGTATGACCTAATTATTACTATATGAGTACATTATTTATAATAAAGGTACTAATATATGTGGATTTTGTTTACAGGGTGCCCTGTATGAGAAAAGGAGGAATAAGGTTTACAGTAAATGGACACTCATTTTTCAACTTGGTTTTAGTGACAAATGTTGGAGGTGCTGGTGATATTCAATCAGTTTCAATTAAAGGGTCTAATACTGGATGGCAAGCAATGTCAAGAAATTGGGGCCAAAATTGGCAAAGCAATTCTAATCTAAATGGTCAAAGTCTTTCATTTCAAGTCACTACAAGTGATGGAAGGACACTCATTAGCAACAATGCTGCACCAACTAATTGGCAATTTGGACAAACTTTTGAAGGGGCTCAATTTTAATTAATCCATTAATTTACTATAAGCACAAATTGAGGGGTTTTCAACTTGTAATTTGTATATGGCATGAAAGGGGTGAGTAGGTTTGGGAGAAAACTCCCTCATGGTGGGGAGTTTGGCTCTATTGCTGTGGTGGCTGGTTTGCACCCGCTTAGGCCTATTAGTAAGTTTTATTATTTTTTTACAATTTTAGAGATATTTGATTAGTGGCCATTTATGGATTTGAAGGTCACATAGATTTGTCTATTAGTAGTACCTAATTCATTGTGTAAGCAGAATTAGGGCAACTTCATATCATCATGTTATCCTTCTTTATAATTGCTTTGGTACATTTTCTTCTTCCATATCTTTCTTTGTGTTTGCCTTTCATTTGAATAATTTGCTCCTATAGGAAAGGTAAGTGAATAGGATCGATAAAACGCTTACACTATTCCTTTCAAACTTATAAGTTGGTCAAACTAGCTTGTAAGTATTGTTTGGCGTAAAAGTGCATATTAGTGGTTATAAGCCAAAGACATAAATTGGTCACCCAACTTATGGCACCAAATAGCCACTTTTAGGATTGTTGTTTTAAGTCTAAGCCAGCGTTTGCAAATTATTTCAAGTATAGACACAGCTTAAAAAGCAGACAAATATTGTTGCTGCTGCTTCTACGCTTCCTCAAACTTTAGAACAGTGTCCATAAGTGCAATTCTTGGTTCAAAGTTGAAGTACATTCTATCGTTAAGTTTAGTTTTTAAAATTTTTACTTCAGGATTTTAGCTTTATCGTCCTAAAGTATAGTTTTTCAATTCATGCTTCGGGGACATTGTGCAAATTCAAACTTCAAGCTTGTGTTCATTTATTGTGATTTCAACTTCTGGCAATTAGAGAAAAAGATAGAATAATGAGTATAAGAAAGCAGCAGTAGTAGTAGTTCATACTTCAATTTAGGTGAGAAAAATGGGTATAAGAAAGCAACAACAGTAGTAGTTCATACTTCAATTTAGTTTTCTTAGGATTTGGATGACTAAACAATACATACATTCATGAATTTGTGTCATTAAGTATGAACTCAACAGTTTATACTTCAAGAGTCTGTGTGTTAAGTTTGAGCTATGTAGTTCATACTTCAATTTAGTACTCGTGTGAGAATAACGTGACAGAACTTATATCATTTGAAATTCATGATTGGTTTAGATATGAAAATAGACATTGATGTGGATATGAAGAAGAAGAAGAGAAGCAGGCAATAAGCAAGGAGGAGAAAAAGAAGAGAAACAGGCAATCATTTTTTGCAGTGCTTGTTAAACTTGTTAAAAAAGAGTTATCTATCCGAGATGTTAACTTTTCAACAACACACAAAAAATAATACAAGATGTTTACAAAAATCTGTACTATGTAACACCTGCCACTAGGACAGCGTAGATGGTGAGAGTCGGTGACAATTGCCATTGTTAGCTTAATTCTGAAAATCCAAACTTGAAGTTTGGAAACAGGAAAGATTTCCAGATCATCCTCATTCTATCGAAAAGGAGAATCAGGGCCAAAGGAATGCACACCTAAAAGGTTTGTCTCATGCAAATCAACATGCTCCTACTTGGTAAAAAAAGACTCTATAGTTCTCTGTCCTTGGAGATACTCCGGGGCAGCCTGCTAATGCTCTCATCCACTATTTTGTAGTGCCTTGAAAATTGCCTGTGGATCTTTCCAGCATATCGATCCACGTGGTCTTCAAATTTATTATACAAGGCAGGCACAGTAATGAATATTATCGTTCCTGTGACAAATTGTGAAGGCAAAAACACATCAGAATTGCAAACTGACCGTGGTGTAGAAAAACACAGCTCAAATCATGGAAGATGCAAATTGTTGTTGAACTTTGGGAAATATGATTTGAACCAAACAAATGCAATGAACACAATCTTTGCAGAAATGGGACCGACTAACTGAGAGAATGTTTATTGTGGTGGAACTAAATCAATCTGCATGGGGTCATCAGACATGCTCACAGTGGATCAACAAATAAGGATGGACATGAAACCAGTAAAAATAGCTGCATAGTGCAATGAAATCATTCGATAAAGAAGTGCATCGCTTTTTAAGCATATACTATTCTATTTGGTCACTCCCACCCGATTTTAGATGATATTCAAAGGTTTCACAGGGAGGCCAGTGCATAAATCTTCACGATTTTATCCATGCAAACTTGAGATTTTCTTATCAACTACAATATAATCTAAGCTTGAATAGAATAAAGTCAATCAAACAACTGTGCTTCAATCCCAGACTAATCAGGGTCAACTATATAAATCTTTTATATCCATTTCGCTCTATTCAAAACTGTTTATTTTAATACTAGAGATTAATTAATCTTTTAAGACAAATCAAATTTATCTCTACATGAAGATATTCGAACCAAGGAGCATGCAATATCTTCATTTAGAGATATGCTTGATACTAATAACAATAACCAAAAGTGTGGCCAAACAATCAATGAAACTGGAATAGAATACACCTAACCAAGGTCTAAATCCTACCAGAGGCTAGTAAGTGAATTCTTTTTTTTTTTGGAAACTGGTAACTTTGGCTAGTAAGTGAATTCTTTCATGTCTAAACTTGGGTGGAAGGTGTTACTGTTACCCAATATTCATGCTAATGGAAATAGTAGATATCCGGTGGATTAGTCGAGATTCGAGCAATTAGCATGGATACCACCGATTTCAAATAAAAAAATGAAATAAATAACCATCCACTCTCATATAACATTGTTGGTTTCACAATAGTCATAAGATCTACATTTCACTTCATTAGGAATCTTCAATCACATATCATATTTTTTGAGGAACAGGTAACTATCTTCAATCACATATCATTATGTACCACCCCTCCATTTTCAAACATCTTATTTTATTGCTATATTACATCTTCATTTTCTTTGTTCTTTTTTTTTTCTGAAAAAGTAAAGATTTTATCAATGTGATGAGGAAATCACCGGTCTACAAGGGTTGATACAGAAAGTAAAAATTCTTGCACAAAATATGATTTTATAAAGTATAAAAGACTACCAAATCATCTAAACTGACTGAGACCTCATGGCACTCACAAAAATTGACTAGAAACAAAAGACATGTGCTCATTTGTACCAAAGTGTTCTCAACTCATTCAAAAGCTCTCTTATTTCTCTCTCCTTCTATAACCCACAAAAAGGCCAGCTACATCTCAATATCTTTGACTTCTTTTTCCATTGGCTCGATACCTAATTGAACAGCACATCCACAACTACAGGTAGCATTGACAACAATATTCTGAAATTTTTCAGCATAGTCTATCATAACTAGTCTACGGTCGGACAGTTTAACTGTAAATGTTCAAGATATTCTCCCTAGTCTTTGCATATGTAGCACAAAGTTCACATATGTAATCCTCTTCTTCAAGTTTTCCGCTAAGAGAATCTCCCTTCTTACTGCTAGTCAAGTGAGAGAGCATACTTTCCTAGGAGCTCTAGGAATCCAAACCGATAAGCATAAGAATATTGTATCCTCTCAATTCAATAAAGTTTTGTAGAAGGGTCTTACCAAGAAAGTTCCAATCCCTTTCCCTTCCATAGCCAATCACTTATTCCACTTAGAGTAGGACCATTGAATTTATGCTACTTCTTCAAGCATGTCATTCTTAGAAGAGATTGAGCCTAAATATCTTAATTGACTACTTTTAAGCACCAATTATGTCTCATCTCACTTCACCTTTGTTCTTCTTATGGAAGCTAAATTTACTACATATACTTTTGTCTTATTTTTACTTATCATTAAAACCATTACCCTCTGTAGTAGTGCTCGTTGTGCTTTCAACTTTTGGTTGACTGCTTGACTAATTGCGTCAATTAATACAATGTCATCCCCAAATTGCATGCACCTTAAATCTTCATTCTTCGTACTATTGAGTACTGATTATCTCATTCATAACTAAATACAAGCTCAACAAAACTTCCAACGTAGGCTCATGTGAACTAGGGACTTTTTAAATCTCCTCCAACTGTTCTCAAACATGTAACCCCTCCTTCTTACATATCCGTTACAGTATTCATACTTTGTTATGTCTCAAAGACCCAGCAAAGAACTTTCTTACTTCATCATATATTTTCTCTAGGTAAACGAATATGAAATCATTTTGCCTCTTACAATAAATTTTGGTAAATCTTGTTAGCAAAATAGAGTCTCCATAGTAAATCTACCCGATGATTGTACTTTATTGCTCTTTTCCATAGTATGATTCATAAGTTTAATACTATAGTAATCTATTCAAATCTGTTTCTCTTGTTTGTCCTTACTAAATTGGAACAAGGGTGCTCAGTCAAACAAGGGACCAAGGAAACTCAGAAAAGTACAACAAGAAATAAATAGGGAAAGATAAATTCATTGAACACATATATCTATTAAGATTCATCAAGTTACATCATAATGTAATGAAATAGGCACATACCAATATATGCAAGTGTGAAGAAAGATATTACGCTTCCTATGACAGATAGAAGCCACAGAACAATAACTACCTGCAAACATGTCAAAAATTGGCCAACTCAGTTCTATGCAAATGAGAATTAGTCAAAACTATAACCAACACTTGTATCCTAAGAATAAAGTAGGACGCAATATTCAAGATATGATAACTACAACCCATAAGTTAAGCATCAGCTACCATGGGCAGCTCTATGGAAGTAGATTACTGTAACATCATCAATTGCTAGTCAAGCTGGATAACTTATTGCACGTAAGCCAGAAAGGAGATTAAGCCAGTTGTGGGCCAAAAGGCACAAATTCCCCAGTCCCCAGGTAATACTTACTACTCACTATGAAATAAATCAAACTAAAAACATCGAGATTCATAAGCACCTTAAAATTGTTGAATGAAAACAATATATTACTGGTCATCTGCAACCGATGTCACAGAGTAACAAGATATTCTCCACTCTGTTATCTTGAAAGTTAAAACATTGCATAACAACAATGACTTTTTCCCTTTCTCAACATGATTCCAGGTCAATTCTAATTTTCTCTCTTCAGTTTATGCACTTGGGAAAAACACTTAAATACCTAATTTGAGGTCATTGTTCAAGTTTTTTCAGAGCTCATGATTTAGTTTAATTTATTGTTGTTGGACGCACAATGTCCAGCATTAATCACGCCCCTATGTTTTTGGCCCTTTTTTTGTTGTTTTTGGATAAGGAATCACATCCTCACGCTTAACGAGCACTAACCTTGAAGAAGAGTTTGAAATCTTTGCCAAGAGTGATATCATGAGCCATGAGAAGCATATAATTAATTTTGACCCGAAATGATGCTGCAGCATTATTAACCATTTCTTCTGACAAGACTAACTCTGGTAATGCTGGGAGTTGTCTGTCGAAGATAGAAAAAAGAAATATCAGTTGAACTTCTCCATAGGAGAACGAAACACAGAAAGAGACAACTATCTAAACAAATTAGTGAAATGAGTATGGGAACAATACTTCTTCCTGAAGGCTGCATAGTTCGCACGGAGAAAGAGCAGAACTATCAGAATCAGTAAAACATCAGAAGAAACTGATAAGAAAGGTAACTCTGAATACTCAAAGATGATCCATGCGACTGTAGCAGCAACAATGATGCCAAAAGAGACACGCCTCCGCCTCCACAATATAACGTCAGCAGCTTATACCAAGTAAAACAACAAGTAAGTCACAACAAAGTCATCAAGCAACAAGAATGAATTTGAAGAAGACACAACTTAAGGAAAATGTAAACCAATCAGCCCTGGCTTCAAGATAGCGACTGCACTCAAAGAGGAAGTAGAGGAGGCAACGAAGCTAATATATGTGGAGATTGTCAAGAAACATAACTAAGTTTTCATTAGAGAGCCATCTTTGATTCATATAATGATTGAGCTCCACTACCAAATCTATTTTTAGAACACATCCCTCATACAAGGCAAGAGAGAAATACGCATAAAAAAGTGATTCAACCAGTAATAACATGAGTTGTTAAATTCTATACCGCCATGAATAAAATCAGAAAGTTCAATTATAAAGCAGCAGGGCCACAGTTCGCATTTCCAGCATGAGCATAAAAGATAATCATATACAGGCATGATTTTTCACTTTACACGCTTCCTAGTCTTAGTCTTTGGATCAATACATTATAATTGCTAACCTAACATAAAATCACAAACTCAAGACTCAGAATTCATGATTAATCGAAGTGATATGGTCATATTTTCAGACAAAATATCAGCTTCATTTCTATGAAACTCGGCGTAACAGTTAAACCGAAGAGCGGACTTCTGCCAGCTGATATCTATGAGATGAAATAAGGAAAATAATAGAGGAATTTACCTTTTCCGCCGCCCATCATCTGGTGGAAAGAGGTTTCCCGGCCGAACAACTTGTAAGCAGAGCTAGACGCCGCTGATGTTGACAGTGCACCGGAAGCACCGTTATTACCTCTCCCATCTCCGTTCCCTTCTATGCTGCAAAGATCGTCGGAATGCCCCATTGAATTTCACTATAAAGTATCAAAATTCACATCACAAAACCCCAAATTTGAAGTTTTGAAGAAGGAAGATAGAGAAATTCGCATACTTATACCTATAGCTAAACAAAATCTGATTCCTTAGTAGGGTATGTTGAAGTCCATAATCATGATGGAAGGAAGCTAATTTGGTACAAAAAATTTCAACGAACCAATCGATGATTACAATGAGAATGACAACATCTTCTTTTTTTCCGTGTGGGGTAATTATGACGTGGATGCGGCTGCTTTAGTTCAGCAATATCTTCACGCGCCACTAGTGCTTGTCCTTCACGCTCCACCATTTTTCAATTTGTTTCCACTCTAATGTGTTTGGCAGGTCAGAAAATATTTTTCAGTTTTTTGACTTTCTTTAATCTTTTCATCTCCCACTAATAATAAATTTAAAGTAATTGTTATAAATATACCTACTGTAACATTTTTATTTACTTTGAGTTGATATTTAAATTTGAAACATCATGATCTTCAACTCATTTCATTTATTAACCATTACATCATATCCTTAAATGATCAATTTTTCTACATTTGTCTAGTTAAATTTTTTTACAATAAAATAAATTTCTTTAAAAATAAAAAAATTGACTTGACTTATAAAATTAAAGAAAATAAATTTGACAAATGGCATTCCTTGTTCTGATTATTTTTGTTATTCTCAGACTCCCGTTGCCCCACCCCCCACTTTATCCGTCACTCCTTGAGACAAATAATATTGAAATAATATTTTTTATTTTAAATATTTTTAAAAATAATATCTTTTTTACTTATATTATAAAAAATTAAATAAAAAATTACTTTTTTTCAGGAAAATGATTCCCGTAAACATCAATCAAACACACCAGGGATTTTTTTCTTTTTCAGCTATTCCGCGTTTATAATTGGAAAAAAAAACGCATCCCACGTTCATCAACGGTGGATATGCGATAAAAATAACATAGCTGCTCCATTAAGTTTATGGCTTGACTTGATTTAGTCCTTTTTATTAACAATTAAACATAAAGAGTCCTTTTAGTTTGTAATTTAGGGTCATTGGTCCCATAGTTAACGGTGTCTCAACCAGTGTTTTCAAAGTCTTCGGGGCAAATTTCAGGGGGGGAGACGTATCAAAAATATTTTGAAGTGTGATCTATAAGGCGTACACCTTAGAATTTGTGTGTCCACTTTAGAATTTATTTTAAATACACAAGTCATGAACGTAAAAGAGTAAGTTCTGAACGTTATTTTTAGTTTTTATTATTTTAAAAATATTTTTTCAATAAGTTATATTTGTTTTATTATTAGCGTAATGATATTTATACTTGTGTTTTCATGTTATAGTGATTTTTTAAAATATGTATAAATAAAGAAAGCAATAATCATAAAAATTGACATTATAATAAATAGGGAAATATATTCGAACTTTGATCGAAATTACTGTAACAATCCCAAATTTTGTCCAGAACCTATTACCCCCTGCACTATTTAATAGTGTATTTTAAAGATATATAGGTGATCACGTGGACATCATAAATATTATATCATTATAAATAGTAATTTGTCCAGCTGAGCACTTATGTATCTTTGAAATGCACTATTAAATAATGCAGGGGTAATAGATCTTGCATAAAGTTTTGGATTGTTACAACAATTTCGATCAAAGTTTGGATATATTTCAAACTTTTTTTCCTAATAAATACTTGTTCAAATAATCATGATACTGATATAATAGATAGTCCATAACACTATATTTTTAGGCAATTCTCTCCATTTTTTGTCATCGCTCTTACACTTTCTATCATACTTCTTTTTTTGAAATATATAAATAATAATCAGTGTAAATATTAGTTGAGGATGGGAAGGACTAGTAAATGTGGAGATCAATGATAAAATGAATGATGATTTCATTTTAAAGATTATCTCACCTATTATTATTTTTGTGTTGTTACCTCTAACAAATCTAATAATTGTAGTAATATTTTTGTCTATACTATTAGTGATTCATTTGTTTATTACTCTTACTTAGTAATAAAATTATAAAATTGAAAATACATGAGATATACTTTTCATAAAATCCGTGAAACTTATGCCTCATCTCATACTATGTAAAACGTCTCGCTTCACACACCCACCTTTTAAAACATCTATTTCAACCACATCAGAAAGAGAAAGGTAACAAAAGTTAAGATTACATTGATCACAAAATATCCCCAAGTTTACCATTTAAGGACCAAATTCGTAAATCATAAGCATTGGTTTATTGTTTATGTTTTTAACAACCTGCATTAGAAGTAGAAGTATGCTGTCGAAAGATGTTTTCTCCATTTCTTTCTTAAAATAATACTATTAATTGTTTGACAGTTATATATTCTAAGTTTTTACTGATGAATTTTGTCGAAATTATTTTTTTACCTTAGTGAAACGCCAAACTCGCATTTTTTTTTTGTTAACAAAGTTATAAATCCAGATATAATAAAGAGAAAATCATATATAATAACAAATAAAGATCAATTAAATGACAAGTCAAATATAATTGCTGTCTCTAACTTTTATCATTTGGACGGCATGATTCAATTGAGTCAAAATTAGGTATGTAGTACTATAAGACAAGAGTGAAACCCTATTATATATGGTACCTCTTTGTCATAAAGTCTCAATGAATAAAGTAAATTGAAAGAACAAACTTTACAGAAACCATATTTATATATTATTATTTCATAATTTATATTTTATATATTATTTTACGTATTATTTGATAGAATTAGAAATAAAGGTAACAATCATATTTTTGTAAGAATAGAAAGAATAAAATTTATGTAGAATGCTTTTTAAGAAAACAATATTATTTTTCATATGTACTGATTTAACTTGTGGAATAGTTTTAAAATTTAGTTTGCTTGATATTTTAATTATATTTAAATCATAATGTTAATGTTATATTAATATTTAATTTATTTATTTATGTATAATATTGTTTGAAAATTTGAACTGTACATTTTAACTTAATTAAAATAAAAAATTAATTAAAACTTTTGGAATAAAAATTTAAAATAGTTTATTTTTATAAAATAATCTTAATATTAGAAGTACATTGATACTTGTCCTTTTTCGTAATTTGACTCTCTATAGCATTTTTAAAAAAAATTTAGTCAAATACAATTTGCTTATCAAAACACTTTTCAAATGAATTAGCCAAATTATTTTTTTTCAGAAACACTTTTTTTGAAAAGCTATCTTATGAAAATACTTCTAAAAATAAACCGTTTTTAACGATAATGTCAAACATGCTCTAACTTTCTTTTAGTTTCTGTCTGAATTAACATAACAGTCATTGCATTACAACAAGAACAAAAGATGCTTATTCCAAACTATTCATTTCAATACCAAAGAAGAAAAAATACCTTTTTTCCTTGCTAATTAAAATAATATTATTACCTAAGATTTTTTTTTATTTGAAACAAAAGAATTGTAGGGACTCCAGATTCATATTTGCAAATTTTCATGTATTCAGTGGACTTTTGACCACGAAAAAAAGTCACTTTATTTTTAAAAAAATAACGTTAAAGTTGGAGTTGGAATTGAAATATGTTTGGTCATACTCATTACTAAGAACATTTAGAATTGACATAATACATAAATATGACATTTAATTTAGTTTCAATTGATATTTATATCCTCAAACTGTAAGTGTCTACAAGTAAACATTTAAAATAGACACATTCGTCATATGTGATGTCCTTATGACAATTTTGTATCATATGTAGCGTCTTGAGTGTATTATGCCATGTCGAGCATGTGTGTATACTTATTTAATTTTATACAAGTTAAAATGTCTACTTGCACACACATAGCTGTAGAACATAGATATCAACAGAAGTCGATTTTTAAAGGACATATTTATGTATTATGCTTAGAATTTAAATGTACTTTTTCTAAATATGATTAAGTTACCTAAACATACAGTTAAATCTTTTCCAAAAAAGTAATATCCCAAAATAGATAACTATATGATGTCATAGATTAGATTTCCATATACGAGCTAATACATACTATTTAAACTATTTTTTTCACTATATTTAAAAAAATTAAAGCTAGAGTTGAAGATTGAGGTGTGCTTATTTTTAATTTTTACAATTGGTATTTGATTGTAAATAGAGTGAAAGTAAAAATAAGATTTTGAATGTCTTTTCAATTTGAAATACAACTTCTTATTTAAAAATTTTATGATGAAACATTAATTTTCAAATAAATAAAAAATATTATACTCAAGGAATAATTAATTTCCTTAACTGGATAAACATCATTAAACGTTGGACCAAATTAAAAGTAACAAGAAATTCCAAACTTGGTGGACTCTATATGTTCAGTATTATACTTTAAGGACCAATCCGTACTAACCTTCAACATTAAGAGACTAATTGAGTTAAAAAAATTTTGTTGAAGATGCAAGCACGTCCCTTCCATCAGAGTCCCCCCTTCTCAGATTTTGACTGAGATTTGCATACATATAATTTACTCACATTTTCAGAATACAAAATTATCAAACTGTGTATACACTCGCTTTGCACCAAACTGTAGTTGGAACTTGGAACTGACTGCACAACCTTTTGCCCTAAAATTGAAGTCGAAAAATTTCTCAAATCCATACAAAATATACATATACAGGCTTGTTAACTTGATTGGATCTGTAATTATACGGAATTTTGAAAATGGTAGCGTGAAGAATTTGTGGTGTTGGATCAAATTTGTTGCTGGTTTTTGGGAAGTATTTCTTTCAGATGTGAGATTTTGTACATACTGATTTTTTTGTTTCATTTGATTGTTGCTGTGGAATGTTGAGGTTTATCTTTGTTTGTTGTTCGATCTAGATAAATTAGCGGAGCAAGGAGCTGTAGCCGAAAGGATGAGTGAGAACAAGCGCTTTCAGCTTGGCACCATTGGAGCCTTGTCTCTATCTGTTGTTTCATCAGTATCTATTGTGATATGCAATAAAGCGCTTATGAGCTCTTTAGGTTTTCGTTTTGGTAAGTTAATTGTCATTGTATGGATCAGCATTTTACAAGATGCTTGTCATATTGAATACGTAATCAAAATGTGAATATGTGATTAAATTTTGCTTTTTGTGCTATTGTTGAAGAATGAAAAGGTCCCAAGTCGGGGGTTATTGAATTTCGTTATATGCACTTGTACAATCCTCTCCTCATGAGCTAGTTTTTGGGGTTAAATTATTTCCAGCAGTTATGTTTGGCTTCCTTACTGATTTTTAAATCATCCTCTAAATTTGATAACATATCTATGCCAGAATTTAGAGGCATGTTGAAGCTGGATATGGTTTTGTTTTTTCTCCCTCCTTGCTTGTTTTTCGTTTTGATGACATAAAAAGTTGTCCTGACATGATACTGTCCGTACTAATCACCGATGGATGAATAAGTTAGTCTTCCCTCTATACTAGTGTCTTTAGATAAATCTGTGGTTGGATTCTTAGTTAAAGGTATGACCTATGTTTAGATAATTTTGAACTATTAAACTGCAGGGAATAATACGATGTGGTTGCAAATTCATGTTCAAACCACCTAAGGATCAAGATCTACTGTTTTTACCTAGATTTTTCAAGTTGGCTTAATGGCTGTTATAATTTCCAAGATAGAGATGAGATGATAATGTACTCATTTTGTTCTATGGCAGCTACAACTTTGACGAGCTGGCATCTACTGGTCACTTTTTGCTCCCTCCATGTGGCGCTATGGATGAAGCTATTTGAACACAAACCTTTTGATCCAAGAACTGTAGTTGGATTTGGTATTCTGAATGGAATTTCAATTGGGTTGCTAAACCTTAGCCTTGGTTTCAATTCTGTTGGTTTTTATCAGGTATGTTCTTTCCCTTCATCTCTATTTCAGATAACATGGCTGCATAATGAATTTCCTAAATTCCAAGCTTTCTCACTAATATGTTAGATGACGAAGCTTGCAATCATACCATGCACTGTATTTTTAGAGACAATTTTCCTCAGCAAGAAATTCAGGTTAGTTTATCATTTGTATTGGTTTAATCAGTGTTTTGATTGATGCCATTTTCCTCTTTGAGTCTCTAATTTTCCTTTGCACTGCAACTTTGACTAAAAGATGAACTGGATAACTCCTAAAGTTGCATTAGCTGCCAAGATAAGTGATTCACTGACCAATCCATTCATAGTGATCCAGTACTGTTAAATCAGACCATGGCAACCCAACTGATTCTTAGCGAAACCTGTAAAGACTGCATCATGTTTCCCTAAGCAATCAACTGGTTATTTTAAGATGGTCTGAGGGCAAGTACTTCATCTACTGATGATTTTTTTATATTGGCAATAATGGATTTTGCTTTAGCTATGTAACTTTTTGCTAGACTTGGTTCTCATAAGATTCTTCTTCTCTATTTGAGCTTTAACTTGAAATTTCCTTTTTTTTATTACAGTCGGAGCATTCAACTCTCTCTTTGCGTCCTTCTTTTGGGTGTTGGAATTGCAACTATAACTGATTTACAGCTGAACTTCCTGGGCTCTATCTTGTCACTCCTTGCAGTTCTTACCACTTGTGTTGCTCAAATTGTATCCTTCTAAAGTAGCTGGCTCCTTATTTCCATTGTTTGCACTGTTTTTGCATATTTCAAGCTGCATACGGATCAGATATGGCAAGTTTTGTGGGTCATAAGAGGTCTTTAGCTTAACTGCTAACTAGTGATGGATGCATCTTCATGCTATCACTTTTCATATTTAGCTTCTAAGTATATGGAGATGCAAAATCTTTATGTTATCTATGTAACCTACCTTGAACATATAACTTGCTTTGTTATATCTTTTTTGATGACCTTAAACTTCATATCCTATACTATTTTAGCTTTATTTGATCTCGATTCAATGTCATAAAGCCAAGCAACTCCTTGGTATGAGAACTTTTTATACCTGCTGCTTTTGGAGTTGCATTTCCTTCTTTTGCATATTTTTTGAAATGGTAAGCAAGGATGTAACTAATATAAACAACAAGGATGGTGCTTTGTGGATACAAAGTCAGGGGAATCCCTCTGCAAAAACAAAAAGTAGGATTCCAATCTATGCATAGATCTTTTCCTGTAGTGAGTTGATTATTGTCTGAACAATTTATGGATTTTGACCTATGTTATATAATATTATACACACACACACACACATCCATATATCGTCATGGTCCATACATCTTTTCTTCAAGTTAGTTCTTAATTAGCTTCTTTCAGATGACCAATACCATCCAAAAGAAGTTCAAGGTTTCTTCAACACAACTGTTGTATCAATCTTGTCCTTATCAAGCCATGACTTTGTTCGTCTCCGGTCCATTTCTGGATAAGTTTTTGACTCAGCAAAATGTATTTGCCTTCAGATATACACCACAAGTGCTGGTAAGCATTATAAACCCATCTTGGACAATGTCCTTACTGCTCCTATAGTAATGGATGGGGTATGGTTCCAGATCTAATTCATTTTTGTAAGTGCAGACTTTCATTGCTATGTCCTGCTTGATCTCAGTCTCTGTTAACTTTAGTACATTCCTTGTGATTGGAAAGACATCCCCTGTCACCTACCAAGTCCTTGGCCATCTTAAAACCTGTCTAGTATTAGCTTTTGGATATATCTTGCTTCATGACCCATTCAACTGGAGGAATATTCTTGGGATCTTTGTTGCTATGATGGGAATGGTTCTTTATTCATATTATTGCACTAGTGAAGGTCAGAAAAAAGCTTCAGAAGCATCAGTACAACTTCAGGTATAACATGATACTTTTGTTTCATCAGATCCATTTTATTTCATTGTCGGACATATAAAACAGTACTTGACTAGTCATACAGCTAATGTCATCACTTCTACTTCCATTTTAATGATTACAGACCAAAGAAGATGAATCTGATCCTCTAATAGGCATGGAGACTGGAGCTGGTGCAACAAATGATGTAGCTCTCCCAATATCCCCAATTGGGAAAGCAGATAACGATTTGCGTGCTCGAGACTACAACCGTTGAGAATGGTATATTTAGCATTCCAAGATGCATCAATTGAATTATGATGAAATTGACAGTTCACCATGGGAATAGTGCAATTGCAACAATACTTCCCCCTACTTCAAACTCATATGAGTAACAAAGAACGCCTTCATTTCCACTTTGATTGCTGTTTGATGTCTAGATTTGAAACGTTACCGCTGCTCCGTAGTAAGCAATGCATGTACTTCCCTGATTTATTGTATAATTAGAATATTTGAGGCATAGTAAAAATGATTTGATCAGAAATTATTTGAGTTATAGCTGAATAATGTTATCTCTGAACAGTATATATATTTATATTATTCTAAGCAGCTTTTCTCCAATCTGCATACATTAATGTTATCTCTGAACAGTATATATATATATTATTCTAAGCAGCTTTTCCCCAATCAGCAATACTTTCCATTGTTTCACATTTGATGTTTCTTATTAAAAATCCAGCTATATCATTACTGTGTGCAAATTGCCTTTTTAGTTTGTGGAAAACTTTTTTGCATAATATATCGTTGGTAGTTCTAAGTACCCTCTAGGGCCAATAGGGCTTTAGTTCAGTGGTAATGACGCAACACATGTACTGCACGTTAGGTATAGGTCACAAATTTGAACTGTGACTGACTGAAGCATGGTATTTAAGTGGGTGCAGAATAAAAAGGTGAACCTTAAGTTCTGAATTTGTGAGCATAATTAGGGTTGGGCGAGCTAACCCACGGGGAATTTCTTTGTTATCAAAAAAATTCCTAGTACCCTCTAATTCCTAACCTAAAATTATTATTCTTATCACACAAATCAAACGACTCCAAAGAATTCAGAGGAAGTAGAAAGCAGAAACAACAAATCAAATACTAAATGAATAAACCAATTTAGGAAATGAGAAAAGGAGAAGGAACAATTAGGACCTATAGAAAAGTAGAAGTTAATGATTGCTAACGATTGGCAAAGTTTTCTGGTGTAATATGCTACAGCCTACAGGGGATGATGTATCACTTTATATGCATAGTGATGATCTATACTTGAAGAAAAGTATTTTGGTCCCCTTTGCCACTTGTATATCATCTTCCATGCACTAAAGCCATTTGGTTAGTGTCCTTTGCCACTTAGATTATCTCCTAACCATTTGTCCCATGTCCCTTCATGCATGATATCATTTGAGTAAGTCTTTTGAAATGTTATTAGGGAAATAGTCGAGGGCAAATCTGCTGCTGGTGGGAGCTGACATATATTCCGTGGAATTAGTCGAGGTGCACAAAAACTAGTCCGAACACCACGATGATAAAAAAAAGATAGCAACTTACTTATATTTTGATTCCTGAAGAGTCCTAGTAGATGGAACTATACTTCCATAATCATATTTGTAGAGACCATTGATAAATTAATGTATATTTTGCACTATCTCCAAGACGTCCCGAGAGTACCACAAACGTTAAGGTCTTTGACTAAAAATGATCAGATTTTTCTAATTATGCTTATACATATTAACCACCTAGAAATGTGATGAGATTCTTCTACCGTTAATCAGAGATCATTTCGATTCAAATTAATCCATAAATTTTGTATACCAAATGGTTTATATAAAGAATAAAAACTTAAGATAGCACATGCATTTCTATAGAAAAGTAGGATTTTGTCATTGACTTCATCATATTTTTTTATGTCAAAATCGATGTGAAGATGTGCTCTTAAGATTATTTAAAAGGTTAGCATGTGGAGTCTGTCCTCTGATAGCTTCTTTAGTATTTGTGATCAAGTTGTGCAATTTTTTGCAAGTAGAAAAAATCTGGTATTCAACTCTACTCTAAATCTTTGTTTTTCCAAAGCTATTTGGAGTATTATTACAAGCTAATTTTTTATTCGTCGCAGGGAAAACACTGTTGGGCTAAGAAATTCAAACAACTGCTTTTACGATTGCTATTTGAGAATTAGGTAAAGTTTTGAAATTAATCGAAATTTCTTTTATGTGACGGAACAAAGGCACTCCTAAAAACTGAAGGTCTAGGAATACTTGACGATCCCTGTTTTTTTTAATGTTATTTCCCATGCTAGGCAAGGTTGCTCGCCATTGCTAATGAGTAGATATCTTTTGATCATCATAGAGTTTGTAATATACTCTATAATGATATTACAAAGGAAAATTTTTATATATGGCAAACGGATTTACTGAAATAACGCTCCATAGGTATAATTTTCATAATTACATTCCATGATTTAGTTTGCTATGGAGCTCTAATTTTGTATAAAACATTTTTTTTGTTTTAAATTTATACAATATTTTATTTTTTAAATGAATGGAAACATGAGCGCTAAATACGGTTCAGTAAATTTACATAATCCCATGATTCAAGCTAAACATCCAAAATCAAATATTTTTTCAAAAAAGAGTTCTATAGCGATAGAAAGACCATACCAACCTCAGACGACTAAACCATCGGATTGATCACTATTTTTGTATATTCAACACCAGATTAAGTTTCTTTGAAGGAAACTTTGTGTTTTGAATTGTAAGAAAGTATACAACTGATTTGTATATCATATAATTGAAATTTTGAAAACGTTTTTTATTTTGTTTTGTTGATTCTAATGGTTCATAAAATTTTATATTGGCTTATACAAGATTAGATAAATCGTATATTAACAATTCTATTCTATATTTTTGTTCAAAAAATTGAATGACACGATTTGTATATATGAAGTGTATATGATTCGATAAAAAAATGTGTGCTTTAATTTGATAAAAAAATCTCTTTGTAAATTTACTGTATATACAATTATCGATTTGTATATTGTTTAGTTGATAATAATAATATTGTATATATGTAAGTAATCGTGTAAAATTCTTATACAATGTATATGTGTAATTAATTGTATAAAATTAGTATGTCAATTATATATATGAATCGTATATGATTCGACAAAAAGGGTGTGCTGTAATTTGTTAATTTTTGGTGTAATTTGTTTGTATATATAATTGTGTAAGGTTTGTGTATTGTTTAATGTATATAGAAATTGTGTGAAATGAATTGTATTTAATTATTTATATCAATTTGCAAATTAGTAACTTTGTATATGTGTTATATTTGTATATGAGCATATGTAAATGTGTGTAAAATGAGTTCATTTTTTTTATTAATAATTATATACGTAAACTTCAAGCAATTTGTATATAACTAATAGTATATACAAATATCAATATATAATTGTGATTTAGGCAGAAACTGTACATAGACTTCAAGCAGTCTTGTATATAACTAAACAAAATATACAAATAACTAATACAAAATGTGATTTGAACATGAAATATACAATATACATATATTTATATACAAATATGATTTAAGCAGAAAATATACATATACTTTATGTAAATTTGTAAATAACTAATGAAATATACAAATATTCAGATACAATTGTGTTTTAAGCAAATACTTGATGCTCTTCAGATTTGTCCAGATCTGATGAAGCAGACACAATCTCCTTTGAATCACTGTCTTTGGCTTTTCTCTTACTTCCTCCTTCAACAATTTTAATGTCGCTTGCCTTGGCATTGACGTTGATGACTTTCTAAAGTGCAATTGGGTCTTTTTGTTCTTCTTGGATCTCAATTCTTCAATAGATTTTTCATCTAGAACTTGTATAGACACTACTAAAAACTGCCAAAAAACAACGAAAAAAAGCGACGGAAAAGCGACGCAGTCAATCTCGACGCTTTTCCAAAAGCGACGAATTGCATCAATTATTGTTCTTTTAAAAATATTTTATTTTTTTAATAATGCGACGCCGTCCGTCGCTTTTTCTTTTTTTAAAAAAAAAATTACAAAAAGAGACGAAGTCCGTCGCTTTTCTTAATTTTTAATTTTTTTAGAATCTTGAAAAGCGACGGACAATGAGACGCCGTCTGTCGCTTTTCTGAAAATAAATTTTTGAAAAATCTAGAAAAGCGACGGACTAAAGGACCATGTCCGTCGCTTTTTCTGCACTTTTTTTTATAGCAAAAACTACAGTTTCTGTTTCCCACCTGCAAATTAAATTAAATTCAATACCAAATCAATTCAGCTCATTCAAGCAAAAACACATAATTAACATGCTACACAAAATATAAACTAACAAGCTTAATTAAGCCTTCAAAAATACCTAAATCCCAATTTAATGATTTATAAAGTCTTTCAAAATTCAAAAATTGGTTCATAAATACTACATTTCAAGATCTACAAAGTTCAAGCTTAACTAATTCATAAACAGTAATTAAGTTTAAAATTTTAAATAATTAATTATATTCCTAATTAAGTTCAAGTTATTATAAATTAAGTTCAAATATATTAAGGTCAATAGGATTTTAAGTACTTCAAAAATCAAATTAAGTTCAAAGTTCTAATTAAGTTCAATTATTAAGTTCGTATTAAGCTCAACAAGACTTTAAGTTCATATTCTTAATTAAGTTCAAGTTATTATAAATTAAGTTCAAAGTTCTAATTAAATTCAAATATATACCAAGGTCAATAATATTTCAAGTAATTCAAACTTCAAATTAAGTTCAAAGTTTTAATTAAGTTCAAGCTTAATTAAATAGTTCATAAATATTACATTTTATCAAGATTTCTAAAGTTCAACCTAATACTTAGTTCATAAATTCTACAAATCAAGATTTCT